>JAJIYU010001295.1:0-37188 GCA_030144865.1 Tinospora cordifolia | reverse complement strand
AAAATCTGCAATATCACCCTTCATACGATGCCACCAAAAGTATCTATTCACAACTTTGTACATCTTGGTACACCCAGGATGGATTGCATAACGAAATTTATGGACCTCATTTAGGATAGATTTTCTAAGCTCAACATCATAAAAAACACATAATCTACCATATTCACAACTTTGTACATCTTGGTACACCCAGGATGGATTGCATAACGAAATTTATGGACCTCATTTAGGATAGATTTTCTAAGTTCAACATCATCAAAAACACATAATCTACCATTATAGCGAAGACTTCTATCTTTTTGTACTATAAGGTAACATAGTGAAGGAGTTGTTTTGGGGCTCACCTGGTTATAGTTGATCTTCTAAGATGTTTTTTAATGTACTATTAATAGGTTGTACCCACAAAACTAACAAATTCAAGTTTCCATTGTAACAAATTGTCGGGGAAACATTAATGGAAATGATATTCATTGTTACCTTGATTATATAGAGTGGAAAAATGAAAACAACTAAGTCTGGGATCTTGACAAGCTGAAGCAATTATTGATTGATTAGTCTCAACGTAAAGTTATTGGTTAATGCCATTAGGGCAATATCCTCTAATACAACAACTGATGTATTGTATACATAGCATATTAGTAGGAATATCTTGCCCAAGTCTAAGAAGTTGTTTAAAAATAAAGAAGACTTTGATACATTTAAAGACATGGAAGTAGCCAATGGAAAATGAAATGTGAAGGTTTAAGAAAAAAGGTTGCCAGCATTCTCTAACAAGAACGGTGCTTATAAGCCTGTTGGTTGAGTATATTGAGTCTACACAGTTGATTCATTACAAGGAAAGGAAAGGATAGGTTTGTGAAGGATTAGACTGATAAAACTTGACGTCCTAGCGATACTACAACATGCCAAACTGAAAAAGATATTTGGGAACATTTCAAGATAATTTTGCAAATATTTGGAAGTTATCAATTCAATATTAGATTTGCAGTAGGCAGAGATTAAGGCTTCATTAGATAACAACCTGAAGATGGAGCATTATAATTACCAAGATGCCACATACAAGAATTTATTGAGGAGGAGAAACATGGAGAATTTATTGGGATGGGATGCCCAAGAGCTGGTTGTATTCAGTTGTCTTATTGGAAAAGCTTAACATCATTCCTTGTAAGAAACAATGTGAGTCAAATGGGGATTTGGAGCTAAGCTTTAACTTTTGGCAAGAAAATATGAATGTGTCATACTTATGGAAAGGCTAGAAAAAGTTGGAATGCTCAATTGTTGCTATCAATAGTTGCATTTTCCCTACACAAGTATAATAGAAGAAAAGCAAAAAGGATAGAACAAAGGCTAGAAAACTTAGTTAGCATGATCAAGGATACAGATTACTATCTATAGACATGTTCAAGTAAACCTCATATCTAAATCTAAATCCATAATGGTTGGCATAGGTAGGAAAATTAACAAGAATAGACTGGGTTCGGTTGATAATAAAATAAAATTAGAAAATTTTTATCTAAAAATTAGATTTTAAAAAAAATTATTTTTTCATATTTGGCTGCAATAAAATAAAAAGATGAAAAAAAAAGTTCTTAACTATTTTCTAGGTCTAATATTGGGTTTTCTTAGGTATTTATCTTTGATAATATATATACGTATATATATAAATATATATATATATATATATATATATATATATATATATTTGGACATTTGACCAAGATTGACAATATATACTTTTTTTCTACCGTTTTCTAAAAGTTGACTTTAATTTAAAAAAATATCTTCAAATCTCTTTTTTAAAAGAAGGAAAAACCGTCAATTAACAGTTCAAAAGAATAGCCTTTTGTATTTCAATGAGTAAACAATAAAAGAACAGTGCGATTCAACATTATAAGATAATAAAAATGCCTAATAAACAATAAAAGAAATGCCTACAACGACAATAATAATAATAATAATTCCTTCAAAATTAATAATAACAAAATAATACTGTTTGCCAACCACAACAAAAAAATTATTAACTCCAACTATCAAAAAAAAATGTTAAACCATAAGTCCAACTACTAAACAAATGGCTAAAGACATCATAATTATTTTTTTAATGAAATTCGTTTAATTATTTTTTAATGGTTACCAGCAAGAGTTTTTGTTGTCTTTTGGGAGATCGACGATAAGAATGATAGATTTTCTTTTCATTATAAAATAAAAAGAACGTTTTTTTTTTCGTGAATAGATTAGATTTTTAAAAAGCTGATTAGACATTTGGTACAAAAAATATATCACGTCAAATTAAATTAATTAGGTGTGACGTCCTTCTAAGTTTTTTTTTTTTTTTTTTTTGAGAAATTTCTTTTAGACAAATTTAAAAAATAACAATTCACAAAATCTTCTTTAAAATCATTATCTAAAGAAAATATATTGAAAAACATTTATCCAAAAAAAAAAAATCTTAACTACTTAACATACTCTAAATTTTTAATCTTTAATATTAATATTATTGCCAAGACATTAATTCGGCTACAAGGGTATTCATTTCTTCAGTTCAATTAGTTATTTCATCACCACTATCTCTGTATTTATAAAAAACCCAGTAACCCAAAAAGAATAAAAAAAAAAACAAATATTTGCATAAAACTCTACCAATCACAACTCATGGTGAATCTTGAAATATATACTCTTTAATAATTTACCGCAAGACAACTAAAGCTTTACTAGGGTATACATTATGGGCCCATTTGATATACATGATTGAATAAAATTATTTTGATAAGATAAGAA
Organism: Tinospora cordifolia; assembly: GCA_030144865.1. NCBI lineage: Eukaryota > Viridiplantae > Streptophyta > Magnoliopsida > Ranunculales > Menispermaceae > Tinospora > Tinospora cordifolia. Next base: position 34,410 of record JAJIYU010001295.1, on the reverse strand, counting down.
AAAATAAGATAAGATAAGATATAAAATTTTTAAAAAATTAATAAAAGTAAAAAAAAAATTAGATAAGATAACTCAATCCCACAAAAATGATAGGTTATTTTAATTATTCCACCAATATGGAATAAATAAGTGAACTCAAACAAGTTTTTATCTTATCCTATGTAACCCCAAACATTGGATTAAAACAAAAATTTGTCTAATCTCATTCCAATCACGAATACCAAACGGGTCCTATGTGTGTGTAGGTAGTCATTATTATGTCATACATACACAATCAAACCAAGGGTTCATCCACCACAGATAAAGAAGGTCCATACGCTGACCCATATGTCAATTAATGGTTCCACTAACCAGTTGGAGTGCCATGCCACTTAAAAATACAGTTGAAGGGGGCATTAGGCACCGGCCAGTAATGTGTCAGACCAAACAAGAAGAAATTGGAACGGATATGGGTGAAAATATTTTTGTAATTGCACAATTTAAACAGCTTATGAATTCCCATAAACAATGTATAGAAATATATGATTCAAGCGATTTAATGATTACATAAATGACTATCTTGAGTACAGCTCGCATCTACCTTTACGTTGGGGTTGGAGGCTTCTCCTTATGTCAACTGAGTTGGGCTAGTTACGCATGTCTCCTCCGAATGAAATAAGAGGTAAAAACAGAACATTCAGCACTAACCACGCAAACAAGTTGCTATGATACACAATGCCACAAGATATTTTGGATGCAAGAGTAAGATCACCGCAGTTTTCTACTTCTGCTAATTATGCACTCTTTAAAAATCCTAATCTGGTACAAACTTCGTGTAGAATTTTACAAAATCTATATTCTCTCAGCATACTACTACAACTAAAAAGAATAAATCTCAATAACTGAAGTGTATTCACCAACTTCAATAAAAAGGTGAGAATTTTTATATGATAATGGTGACAAAAGTGATCAGATAAGTACCACTTGATCCGAAAGCACATGAGCAGAAGCCGAGAAAAAGAAGCCCATCTTGACTTGATAGTAAATGATCTTTTGAAAATAAATTATGGTCACCCTGCTGAAGACTTGCCACAGAATAATGAGGAAGGCAACAAGGAATCTCACTCTGCTTTCGCTTTATCCTTCCATGCCAAGTACTTAGCTCGCTCTTGCTTGTATCTTCTCCACTCTTTGAGAGCAGCAAGAAGGACGTGGAGCGACACTGGCAGGAAAAAGGGCTGCCCAAAAGCAATATCACAGTGTAAATGACCTAAATTTAAAAGATCTTTTAATGGACATATTAACTGCATCAGCCTAAAAGCCAAACACGTGAGATGGAATAACTACTCCAAATCATGCAAGGGTCAAAACAATCTTTATAGAACTAACACAGATTTCTTACTTGACTGAAATTGTTCAATAATGCACTCAAAAGAATGGGATCGCCAATCACCCATTGCAGAAAATCTTAGATTGGATAGAGGATAGCTGAAATTCAGTGAACATGGAAACCGCAAATTCAGTACCTAAGGAACCAACAATCTTTATTATTAATATTTATGTTTATTATTCTGACCTATGTCCAGATCCTACAAAAAGAGAGGACCTTAGCAGTGTTTTCAATGCATTGCCTAGGCGAGGCATTGTCTTAGTTAGGCAGGCAGCGTGGTTTTGTGCAAATATATAAAATGTTTATACGAGTCTCTAATTTTTTGTTTTCAGGAAAAAAGCTTTAAAAACTGAAATACCAACAGAAATTATGAAAATTTAACATTTATTAATCCAGGGATCGATAAATAATTAATTAATATATAAGGACCTATAAATAAATATTTTTTAGTTGTCTATGCGACACCTCAACAAGCAAATTGTTTAGTCATCACCTCGACGCCTTGAAACAGATTGTGTTGCCCGCTAAATAGAAATTACCAAAACTTAAAATCACTAACATTTTGTGCCAAATCCCATAAAGTTCAAAGGAGAACCAAGTACCAAGCAATGATTTAGTATTTACACACTTGCATTTAAAAGTTCAAAATTAGTTCACTATAATCATCACTAAGAAGTTGGAAGAAATTGGAACTTATGTCAAAGAATCCAACACTCCCTCTACAAAATGGGGTTGTTTCGCTAGTTTGCTATTTTACTTATTTAGTAAATTGATAAAACAGTTTTGGGATGAGAAGAAAGATGGAGACTAGCATGAAGAAAGCTTCTAATAGATGTTGATATGTCTTTAAATGTTGACCAGCTAACATACAGGGTCACATACTAGTTCCAAGTTTTCTAATGTTGATTGACTATAGTAATAACAAAATCTACATCCATTTTTATGAGAAATAGTTCTACAAATACTGGCCCCGATTATTCTTAGTCCAAAAGAATTTACAAAGCACACTCTCTTATCAATAGTTCAGTAGGTAAACACAAGACTGACCAAAATGCTTCATAAGCAAATTCCTTGAATACTCCATTTCAAAGCCAGTTCACTGCAAATAGGTATTGATAAGTAAGAGCTACCAACCGTATATATCGCAAAGCAATGCTCAAATGAATAGTAACTGATTGACATGATAGATGGATGAAAGAATGCATCCTCAGCTAAAGCCCTTGCTTGTCTTGATGATACTGAAAAAGGAAACATTAAGATAAGTTGTTTTCCAGCTTGTATGTTTTTTACAACAAATACAAGAAACATGTGAAAAGAATCTAACTTAAGATTTTGGAGCTGGAAAGACCATACCTGTTGATGCATCATATATCCCTAGTACTGCATTGCTTTCAGCCAACTTAGCAGCTTCAAGGGACAGCATCACCTGCCAAATATGACAGGACTCAAACAGTTGCAGTGAGCTACAGAAAGGCGACAATTAAAAATTTTACTGCTAAACAAAGACCACAAATAAAATTTTAATCAGGTTTCACATAATCCAACTTCTACCAAACAGAAGGAAGAGGAAGGGTAGGGTTCAACCAACAAAGTTTCACCTTACATTATCTGGACTATTCATTCTAGTCCAAAATAGACAGCATGATGAAATCAATAATCAGATAAGTTTACATCTCAAGACATCTAGACAATTTTCCAATGAAAGGAAAGAAAAAGAAAAAGAAGATGATGGTTGAAAAGTGATGGCAAAGTGTACCAAAGGCCTTTTGGGCACATGGAATTAGGAAGGTCCCAGATTTTAGGTTCTTTCTTATTCTTAGTCAAATTTCTTTTTTAGAAAAGTAATATTTTAATATGACTCTATTCAGTACTTATCCTTCTAGATAGTTTTTAAGGTTCATTTTTATTCTTTAAAGTGTATCAAAAAGTGCTTATAAGTGGCCAAATCGAGTTATAAAAGAAATAGAAAGTTGTTAAAGTGATGTAGCATAGGAAACTTGTTTTTTAAGTGTTTTAATGGAGTTGTCTTTTACAAGGAGCTACAGTTAAAAGTTTAAGCATTCAATGATCTCTAGCAAGTTTCCTTACTAAAACTCTCAAGCATTCTAAGTTGTTTCTATGTCTAGTGAATGGATCTCAAGTGTCTTTAGCAATGGTCGGGAACATAAACACATCACCAATCTCTGGCATCATTGAATTCCAAAGCCATGTCATAAATGATTGAATCTTACTTCTCCCATGCATCAACTCAGGGACCTCCTTAATCAGGTTCAGTTCTCATACAATGACTTAATTTTCTTTTACCTATGAAAAAGGTGTCAACAAATCTCAGATAATTCCACTCATTGAGTCTAAAAGCTACTTGGATATTTTAAAATCTTCTCATCCCATAATTGTGCAGCTCACAATTAACATTTCAATGTCCCATAAAATTGTGTCACATGGGAATTGTACTTAACATTTCAAGAACAAATCTACCTGGAAACTGGGCCATGCGAATTGTGCAGTTCACACCATCTCTTATGCCTGACCAGGCTGGGCCTCGCTGCCTTTTTTTTTTTTTTTGAAGAAGAAGAAGAAACTAGAAATTTTATTTATAATAGGAGAGAGATGGACGAGTTGTCCAATCAATGAGACGGCGCATTACATGATAAGTTGCAAAATGGAGGGTCATCCAATCCTCGAAAGAGTACTCGCTTCCCCATTTAGAGTTAGAAACCCATAGAACAAAAAGGTAGGTAGTCCTATTTACAATATTGCTAATATCTACCGCTAAGTCCCTAAAGATACAGTTATTTCTATGTTCCCAAATAGCCGTCCAGACAACAAATCTAATCATCATCCAATATCACTTCAGTCTTTGCGGAGACGATGCCGGACTAGATAGAGTGAGGGCATCATTTGACGGAAGAGGCAGAATCGGCAGGAGATTGCAACACGCTTCCCATACAGCCTTTATTGTCCCGCAATGCCAAAAGAGGCGATGCACATCATCCTCAGCGACCCTGCACAAACAGCACCAAGAAGGGAAAATGTATCGATTAAGCATTTTTAACTGCAGTTGAACTAATGAGTTTAATCTGCCTAAAATCACAAGCCAAGCCTAAATTTTATTTTTCACGGGGATCGGGGTTTTCCATATGATCTCAAATCTATTCTCAGCGCTGTTTCCATAGTCCGTGTCAACCTGTTCCAGAAATGCATCATAACAGGACTTAACGGAAAAAGCTTCACTATCTTCCCCTTTCCATATACAGGAGTCCTCTCTATCCACAAACTGCACCTAGTCCAGCCTCTGGGGCATGTCAGTAAATTCCCCAATTTCCTCTTCCTTCAAAGCTCTACGGAATGTTTTCCAGATCGTTACCTTCATCTGAAACAAGGTCACCGTCGGATGTGAAGTCAACCTGTACAGTCTTGGGAATTCTTCTTTCAAGGGACATCGTCCCCTCCATGTATCTTCTCATGCCCGAATTTTCATTCCATTGCCCAGTCTCCATTGGATTTGACCTCAGAATCTCAAATAAATCGAATATATAAACTTCCAGGGGGACCTTCCTGTAGTCCTACTCTTGAGCCCTGCTGTCATGTCATTGTGTGAGACACCATGAATGTTGTTGATAACCCTTCTCCATAGGGAGGATTGCTCCTTCAAAAATCTCCATAGTCATTTTGCGGATAGGACCAGATTCCTGAATCCCAAATTTCCCACACCCAGCCCTCCTCTGTCCTTTTGAAGGCAAACTTTCTTCCAACCAACCAAGATCTGAAGTTTCTCCGCATTTTCTGACTTCCAAAAGAACATTCGGATGCATCTCTCTATCTCGTTTTTTACGGTCACTGGCATTTGAAAGATGGACATATAGTACGATAGCAGCGCTTCTAGAACGGTCTTAGCGAGGAGCAATCTCCCTCCTCTTGACAAATAGCTGCCTTTCCATCCCTCAATGCGGCATTTGACTATTTGAACTATAGGGTCCCAGAAGGAGATTCTTCTACAATTACCTCCTAGTGGAAGACCCAGGTACTTCATGGGCCAATCACCTGCAGAGATTTTCAGTACACGCTCTGCGTGAGAGAGGTTAGACCTTGGCAGATTAATGCATGCAATCTGACTCTCGTGGAAATTGATTTTTAGGCCTGAGATTAAGGAAAAGCTTTAAAGGGCTCCCCTAAGCATTTTTCATCTATGCTTATCGTTACTTAAGAAGAATAGAGAATCTTTTGCGTATAGAAGATTTGAGAGACTGATTTTGTTCACCCCCACCTCGAGCCCTTGCAAGCCGTGAGCTTCTGCTTTCAGCAGTATCCCCTGGAGACTGTCAGCTGCCAAAATATATAGGAATGGAGAAAGAGGATCGCCTTGTCTCAGACCCATGTATGCCTTTATCTTCCCCCTTGGTCTGCAGTTAATAATAATCGAATAGGAAACAGAGGATATACATCCCAAGATCCATTTGTGCCATTTAGTACCAAAGCCCTTTTTTTCCAAGACATACAGACGATAATGCCATATCACCGAGTCATAAGCCTTTGAAAAGTCAATTTTTACTACTAATCCCTCTTTGTGACTTTCCTTGTAGTCTTCGACGACTTCGTTTGCTATAAGCACCGCGTCTAGGATATGTCTGTCCTTTACGAATCCCAGCTGAGATTTTGCTACTGTATCCTTGATAACCTCCTTTAATCTATTTATCAATACTCTGGCAATAATCTTGTAAAGGCTGGTAACCAAGCTTATAGGTTGGAATTCTTCAACTTTCCTGGAACTGCTTTTCCTGGGTATTAGCTAAATGTAAGTCTCATTAGTACATCTATTAATAATGCCAGAGCAATGGAATTCATTCACCGCACTGAGGATATCATGTTGTAATAATGCCCAGTTTTTTTGATAAAACAACATAGAAAAACCATCCAGCCCTAGCGCCTTTTCCCCATCGCAATGGAACACTACGTCTCTAACTTCCTCCTTCGAAAACGCTCATTCCAACCACCGGCTTTGTTCTTCTGAGATAGGTTTCGAGTTAATACCATCGACGACCCATTTTGATTCATTAGGTTCAGAGTATAAATGGGAGAAATACCAGTGTTGTCAAGGCCTCGCCTAGGCGTCCAGGCCCTCTCACCACCTAGGCCACCGCCTAGGCGCTAGGAGGGCTTCTCTGTAAATTTTAAAAAAATAGGACTTTTAATTAATTAATTATTTTTTTTAATTTTAACCTAAATCTAATAACTTATTTCTCAAACCTCTCCAAGTCAAACGACTCAAACCAACTCCGACGATCATCTCTGAGACTCCGGTGATCATCTCCAACAATCCAGCAAGCAACTCCGACGTCTTTTTCAGTGAGCGACTCCGAAGACTCTCTCCATCTCATTGTGCATGTCTCTCCCTTTCTCTTTCTGCGTCTCTCCAGCTCTCTTTGCTATGTCTCTTTCTCTTTTTGCATCTCTCCCTCTCTGTCTTTCTACATCCCTCCCTCTCTCTCTCTACTCTCTTCCTCTCTATCTTTCTACATTTCTCTTCTTTCTCTCTATCTATGTCTCTCTTCTGTCTCATTTCTTTCTCGTTACATCTCTCTCTCTCTCTCTCTCTCTCTCTCTCTCTCTCTCTCTCTCTCTCTCTCGTGCGCGCAAAATTAGCTCTTCTTTTTTGAATGTTATGAATATGAAATATATGAACTTATGATAATCATGATTTTATCATAATTTATTATCTACTATGTCATTATTTATAATTTTATAATTTATATATCATTAATTAATTAAATGTAAAATATAAATAAATAAAATTATTAAAAAGTATTAAACAATTTTTCAGGAAATATATATATATATATATTGAGTAAAAGACCAATAAATAAATAAGTAATTCTTCAGGGATCTTTAAATAATTATTTTAAGGACCGTCTAGGCGCCGCCTAGTCCTCGCCTAGGCCCCACCTGGCCTTATGGAGGCTTACCGTCTTAAACCGCCTTACCACCTTGACAACATTGAGAAATACGATATGATGTGTTCCTCGATATCTGCCATTGACTCTAGTAATCTGCCTCTTTCAGTTTCCAGCTTTGTGATGATGGCGTGGGTTCTTCTCATAGAGAGAATTCGAGGGAAGAATTTCGAATTCACATCTCCTTCCCTCGCCCATTAAAGGCGGGCTTTCTGGCGAGCTACCCTTTCAATTCGAAGCTCTATCAGGTGAAGCTGGGACATGAGGGAGGCCCTTTCCTTTCTTTTAGCATTGGAATTCCCGGATAGCTCTATCCGCTCATCAATCTCTTGGACTTTCTTTATTAGTATGGACTGTTCACTACAATCTTCAGAGTAGAAATTTCTGCTCCATCCTCACAGGTCCATTTTCAAGTTTTTGAGTTTTTGCATGAACCTGTACCCTTGCCATTGATAATCAGCAAGTTTGTTCCACTACCTCTGCATATTTTCTTAGAAATATGTCCTATCCATCCATACATGCATGAACCTGAATGGAGTGGGACCCCATTCCACAGGCTAGGAGTCGAGAACAATGGGCCAGTGATCCGAAGTTGTTCTTTGCATGATGGAGTGAGAAGAAAATGGGAATATAGTGTCCCACGAGGGATTAACCAGGAATCTGTCCAATCTGGATAAGGCCACCTGCTCCCGATTATTAGTCCATGTATATTTTGCATTTTTCAGTTCAATGTCCTCAGCTGCAGTTCATTAACCAAATCGTCGAACTGGGTCATTGAGGGGCTTGTTACAACGCTATGAAGCGTTTCCTCTAGCTTCCTGAAGGCATTAAAATCACCTCCGACGCACAACAGGCCAAACAGGAGCGACAAGAACACAACCAACTCGTCCCACAACTCTTATCTTTCACTACCCAGACACGGTCCATAGGCCACTGTAAACCACCAGTCATCGGACCCTGGACTCTTTAGCTTGATCGACAGGGAAAAACGCCCCTCAAATTTGTCAGTTACTTCAAACACTCTGGTGTCCCATGCGATGAGGATACCCTCGGCCGTCCCCAGGGCGGGAAGGCAGGCCCAATTAAGGAATCGACATCTCCATAACTTGGCTATCAGGTCATCTAGCCAAGCCGACTTCTTGGCTCCTGCAGCGCAATGAGATTAGGCTTGGCGTCAAGAATCGTTCGACGAATGAGATCTACCTTTCCGGTGGATCCACACCCTCTTATATTCCAGGAAAACATCCGCATCGAAACCACCACTCCCTTCCCTTATTATTGGCTCATGTGGAATCCTCCAACTATAACAACTGAAGGTTAATCCCAAGGAGGAATCGCGCCGCCCGCCTCTCTCTTTCTCCCTCATCCTCTGATAATTCCTCTGGAGTGCTTTGGTGGGAAGACGACTTCTTATCTTCCCCTTGATCTTCGTCTTGGGGTTGGGGCTCGCTGGACTCATGATTAGCATTGGAGCAACCTGCACCATCAGAGTGAGACAACATTTGGAAACCAGAGCATACCTTGTCATGCTGGGGAAAAGCCCCCAGATTGTCGAACTTAGCTTCCTCATCAGTGCTCCCAAGGTTCGAACGAGACTTCGATATCCCAGTTGTGCCTGCTCCTTCGGGCAGCCCCTCCGAGTCATCCTCACTTGCTGCCATTACCATCCCTCACTTGCAAGAATTCTCCAAAACTGATGCAGGTTATGGCAGCTGTCCCAGGAGTTTGTGAATTAGGTCATATGGGAATTGTGCTTAAATTAAGGGGTAAGATTGTAAAGAAGTATGATCAGATAGACAAAAGTCCTTTATTGGAGAATCTAGCACTCTCAAAGTGGCTAACCATTTTTTTTTTATTTACTGTTCCATTGAAACCAGTGAAAACATAAACAAATCTGTTCCTAAAATTTAGTTCTGCTTGAATCAGTACAGATAGGTTTCTATCATTGTTTTACTGTTACCACCTACTCACAAGATTGACCAAGTCATATGCTTGCAACCGAGGTTGCTCCCGTTAATGTGAGACTGTACAGATATCCCCAATTTTAGAAGAACGAGATTGATAAGTTGGAGAGGGAGATATGTGCCACCAGCATCATACAACCAAGTACAAGCCCATTCTTGAGTTCAGTTCTCTTGGTCAAGAAGAAGGATGGTAGATGGCCTTTCTACATCAATTATCGCACACTGAACGAGGTGATAGTCCCTAATCAATTACCCATCCCCGTTATTGATGAGCTTTTGGATGAGTTGCATTGACATATTCCAGGAGGCACAAAAGCAGAAGAGGAAGTAAACTAACGACAGGAAGCATGTAGTGAGAAGTAATGCAGGTTATGGTAGCTGCCCAAGAGTATGAGAGCAATGTATAGGTAAGTTGTTGCACATGAGAATTGCATCACATGAGAATTGTGCTTAACAGTTTAGTCACATGGGAACTGTGCTTAACAGTTTAGTCACATGGGAATTGTGCTTAAATAAAGAGGAGAGATAGTATGATCAAATAGAGGAAAGTGTCATTGGAGAGTCTAGCCCTCTCAAAGTCGCTATCCATTTTTTTATTCTGTTGAAACAGTTGAATATGTACATAAATATGTTCTTAAAGTTCAGCTTTGTCTGAATCTGTACAGACTGGTTCCTATCAGAGAGATGCTGAGAGAAGAAAGATACGGTAGATAAGAGTACCGATAATTAAAGATGGTGGAAATAAAGATCACGATAGCTGTGCGAAGCCAACAATTAACAAAGAAGTGGAGAAGGGCAACGGCAACCAGTAGTGGCAACAAGTAGAAGCAATGGTAACAATAGGTTGATAGCAACAATAGTGATTGGCAAGATCCAGAAGCAGCAACTTAGATGGAGAAGACAACGATGCCAATGACAGTGGTTCAGCAATTAATAACTACGATGAAGAGGGAAGACAGTGGTGGCGACAACGGAGAAAAGAAGCAAAAGGAAGTAGCAGTTCACAGTAGCAACAGTAGTGGTTTTGGATTTAGCGAGAACAATGGTTTACCAATGACAATGGTTGGTGGCCGCCAATGATTTCCACGATGATGACCAAATAAAACAATTTCGACAATGAAGGTTGAGAAAAAAATTGTCTTTTTCACATGCCTAAAGCTTTCATACAATGCTATAAAATTGTAAGAATTGTAAAAATAATATTATTTATTGATAATCCATTTTGTACAGAGACTCTATATATACATATAATTTTCTAGGACACCAAAAGAAAATATATCATATTACAGTTGATCAAAATAACAGACTTTCTAACTACTGCTAATTCTATGATATATATAACTAGATATGCAAATATACAATAGATAATATTTCTTGCCTTTGGTACTATTTCATCTATATAGGAAGGAGAGGAACTCTCATATTTTTTATAATCAAGAGAAGAGCATGGGAGTTGTTTGAGAAAGCCCTTTTCTATTGAATTTAACTTGGGTTAGCACTAAAAAGCTAGCCGGGAGATTTTTCCTTGGGAAAGTGGTTAAGGGGATGGACCACACCATGGAATGTATTGAGTTATAATTTTATTCTGTTTTGGACATCTTGCCCATCTGTAAATTTTCATGTATATTCTATATAGTTTAATACACTATAAAAGTTTTTGCTTCTCAACAAATATACATAAATATATACATACATACACACACACACCACATTACGAACATGTGACATTCCTTAATTACAAGGATTGTCTATTATTCCCACTGTGGCAAACAATAAACTGTCCTATGCTTCCATTCCTCCTTTTCTAGACATTCTAAAAATGAAATATTTCATTTTATATTGTTTATCAAATTTTCATGTTTTTTAAGATTTCTTTCAATTCAAGATTAATACTAAGTCACTATCTTCATTTCATTTTAATACAATTTGCTTCTATTCATTATGAAGTTTTTTCTGATACAAAGACCAACCACTTCAAAACAGTAGCCATAGCAACAGCAATGGCAATGCATTAGAGCCATTTAAGATTTTGTTACATCCAAGAGTTTGAGTTCCTTTCTACTGTCCCTTCTGAAGTTTAAAGCTTTTTTTTTTTTTGGGTTAAATTTGAAGTATAAATAAAGCTTTCAAACGATGCCTGGCGGTGTTACGATAAATTAAAAAGTATGTTCAGCTTAAATTCCTAGAATAATTTAATCAAGTTCGCAAATATGTCAAAAAAAAAATTGAAAATATTACCTTTAGCATTCTACCATTTCTCCTTTTTTTCATACCTTAAAGGTCAGGAAAAATAATTCTATAACACATTCTGTTTGAGATTTGACTCACATTTAACAAGTATACCAAAAGTAGCCAAGGACCCAAATGCATAAATAATAATGTACAAGAAATTATTTTGACTGCTCCTAGCGGAAGGGTCTAGATTCTAAATAACCTCCTTCGAAGTTCCAAATCAGTTTAATACCTTAGAATATTCTAAGTTTGCCATCAGATTCAAAATCAAGAATAATGCCACAAAATTTAATAACTGACCCACATTTGACTGAAAAGAATGATATAGATCAGTAATTAACCTGCTTTCCAATCTCATCCATGATAATCATCCTCGGAAGTGATTGAACCTGCATAATCAGTTGTTGTCATGCTACAGCAGATGATCTGAACCATCAATTAACTAAACTATATACACCAGCCAAAACAAAGTCTAGAATGCATTAAAAATATACCAATCGAGATAGAGACCCAAGAGTTCTGACACATGAAATAACATTAAAACATGTATGATGACGCAATAAAAAGTCCAACTCCCTGCATAAGAAAACCATAGAGAGCATAATGAGTGACATTTCATAACTCAGACTAACTTAAATAATAATAATAATAATAATGACAAATAAATAAATAAATTAGAAATGGAAGTAAAAAGGTATAGGCCCCATGTATGAACAAATGTTATAATGAGGTCATAAAATTAGTTTTGCGGACCTCCCAAATTCCTAAAAAATCAGTACACTACATACTACCAAAAGAAACCGTTGAGAACATAATGATGATCTTAAGCAACTCAAACCAATATAAAATTATTGAAGGTATCTTTGATTTTCTGTTTTTTTCAATAAAGAATCGTATCTATGAATTATAAAGAAGAAATGACTATGCGTTACATAGAAGACAAGAGGGAATTTTAGGATACTATGAATTCCTAGTAAAACTCTTTCATTAGCACCCAAGCACCGCTGTGGTGCCTTTTGCCAATTTTTTCAGGACACCAGGAGGTAGACACAGAATGACACTTAATAGATACATCTAGCCATTTGTGTAATTTGATTAAGTGGATTCATGTTGTAGACTTGTAGTTGCTCTAAAGAAGTATATCTTTAAAAATCAACATTTTGTCTTTAAGGGAAAACTTTGTTCAAACAGCTCAAAATGAGACATCTTTAACTTTCTTTGTAAAGTTCTAAATCTAGAAATAGAAAGGTGCAACTGGTGCACAATGTTCCCGCCATGTGAAAGGAAGATGTATGCAGCCTTACTTCCATGTTAAAGAAGCCAAACTGAAACCCATGACCTCCAAATTACAGGGAGCAATCTCAGACATTGACCATTCCCCTCCCTTATTTTTAAGTCACATAATATAATTTACCAAATCCGAAGCCCTTTCCCTTGAACGTATGTTATTCTAATTTTTCAAAACCTTAAATACAGTTAAATCTCTCATTATATCAAAGTTAAGCAGTGTCTCTAAATCACCTAAACATTTCCCTGATGTGTTAACAGCACTTACCTAAATTAAAGTAACAATCAAAGGACAAATAGCTCCAGGAAGAACACTAAATTTGAAATTTCATATTCATATTGTCAACTAAAAGAACATATTAAAACATGTGTGATGCACCATTTGAAGAGTTTGAGAAAAATGTACAGCATAGATTTAACCAAAAGCAAATCAGAACAAACTTTGACAAAAACTTCAAAATCTCATATATTGGTAGCCCACCCATACAGGAGAAAAACCTCAAGACCTTGAGATGGTTGGGCAGGAATTTGTGCCTCAAGTCTCAATGGATTTTCTCTAGCTTTCTGCTTCTAATGTTTTCCATAAATATGAAAATAAAGATTCCTAAACGAATTGGGATCTCAAGAAAGCTACTTTTCATTAAAAGAGTTCACATGTTAAACTTAAAGCATTCAAAGCACAGTCCTAAAGGGATATCTCACATCATAAACCTATTTGGATATGCCACTTAATGCATCATTCCTAGCATCCAAACAGGAGAGCAGAAATCGTTCCTAAAATTACTATGGAGAATGCAAACGAGTTATAAAACAGTTTCTCCTTTAGGACTTGCTCGATACGTTGAGATCTTGGAAAACAAAACTAACTAGGGAACATGTGCTCATGAGTTCAAGTTGTGGAAACACCCTTTTGTGATGCAAGATAAGGTTGCCTGTAATAGACTCAAAAGTAGTCCAACCCTTCAGCAGGAAACCACATATAGGCACATGCTTTGTGCACTGAGCTTCCCCTTTATCATGGAAAACAAAATGAAATATAACTTGAATCAACATAAACAAAACCTTCCTAACAGGAGCAAAATGAAATAACTAAATAAATAAATGAAAGGGAACAAGAAAGCAAAGAAAACCTTCAATATAACTAGTGATGTTATCATGCACCATTAGTTTCATGGCCAATTTGTGCACAGAAAGACTTCCATTACCATTCTGTAAAACCTCTTTCACTAGCCAAGAAGCTGGAGATTCCTAGTTGTTGTGCATCATATTGATTGCTAGATTTAAGACCAAAAAGTTGTCGAAGTTGTCCCATGAAAACTTCAAAGACACTTTGAAGATCCTATTGCAAAGATATGAAAGCACATGTTATGAAAATAATCTAGAGGCCATATCTAACAGTCAAAAGTGAACACACATGAACTAATTTATCACAAAGTATTTTTGCTGAAGGCAATTGCAAAATTAACATGGATAAGATAATTAAGAAATATATAATCACTCTATATTATAAGTTATAGCAATAGATTTTCTCATTAATATAGCATAATGGAGTGAATAGATTCATACAACCAACTTTAAGTAGCTGATCAAACACTTAATTTTCTTTTTATGACGAGAAACACAAGCTCTTTTCTATTCATTCCCATTTTCCCAAGTAACTTTTTAATTTTACCCAGCTTACCGAGATTGAACTGGAATGTTAGATATATGCAACTATTAGAAGTATTACCCAATAAAAATGAAGTAAATTACTTTATACAATTTACCGTGTCAAAACATAATTCCAATGGTCTTAGTTTTCTAGCTTTTCTGGATTTTTCTTTTCATTTAATATGATTTTAGTGATCAAAACTTTCAGAATTCAATTTGTCTTTCTGGATTTTTATACCCTTATCAATTCCTTCAATTATATTTGGTTTGCTAAATAACATCAATGAATTTCAAAGTTTAATAATAATAGAAGTTCTTCAGATGTATCAACCAATTCCTAGGTCAAGACATCTTCTATGCCGAACCTAATGCAATAAAACATATTGTCATTCTACGATTGGGAATAACCTCTCCTACATCTTAGATATTGATAAGCAATATAACAAAGATGCCATTGTCCACAAAGCGATTATTAATGTATGTATTCTATAAGAGTTTCTCCTCTACTCTCATGAAGTCCTTGTTAGGCACGTTGACACCTAGACTCAAGGATGTTCCATTAAGCAAAGTGGTCAATGGACATGTTCAGTCTCAAATTTTGGGATATTGGAACTTAGGTAAAAAGTGTTATAGAAAGTGAAGACACAAGTAATGAGACATGGTTTGTTTATCATGAAGTCTACATTCTTTCTTCTTTTCATTTCTTGTCTCATTTTTAGCTTTTTATTTTCTTTCTCTTTCTCCATTCTTAAGTGAATTGCATGAAAATATTGACACTGACACTGTATGAACCCTGTTTGACTGCCATCTCTTGATGAAACAGCATGGCCGCAGATATATATATATAGGAAGCAATAAGCAAAAGATTAATAGATGTCCCAAGAAGACCCAAAACATCAAAAGATATCAACGACCTGCATATAAATGCAAAAATTATCAAACGTATATTGTGAAATAATAGAGAAATGAAGCATTTCTTTGAGAGTTCATGTATTGAAAATTGTGAGAGAGAGAGAAAAAAAAAAAAAAAAAAAAAAAGCCACCCTCATGTGGTTTCAGATTATTGTATTTCTAAGTTCTAACCTCAGGAGACAAGGTGTGGCTGACCAAATGCTTATTCTTGGGAGTTCTCAGACAGCCAGGCGGATTCCAAACAACAACACCACCCCACATCTACACAAGCCACAATTAGACTGCAATTACATGATGGCTATCCGCATGTAGAACATTATTGAAAAATCAATTACCTAGAAGCTTCAAATACTCACAGGAGAAATAAAACCATTACTCGATGAAATATCTCCATTTGGAAGCTGCAATAAGAGTGGGCATTCCTCCGCTGATGGTACATATCTAAAAAAATCAAATAAAAATTCAATAACTACCAAATTTTAACTAACAATCTCACTTGATAAAAATGCTTTAGAAAGGAAACAGTTGCTTAAAGAACAATTACAAATAGAGGACAACTTGTCAGTACAGTAAAACAAAATATTTAATAGTGTTTCAAATCTTGACTTGCTAGGTATAAGAGCTTTTTAAAAAAAAAAAAAATTAAGATTCCCTAAAAACTTGTTTGGTTGAACTATTTTCAAAATATTTAAACATATTTTTCTAATTTCACTTTAAAATTTGTGAAGAAACAAGAACAAAATAAAAAGTTGTGTTCCTTGTACTCTAAAAATGGATTCTAGAAACTTGCTAGTAGAATTGTTTTTAAATTGGATACTAATCAGGCCCCAATATTTTAGGAGCAGATGTTGAATGTTATGTTATTGTTGGTTTTTCTTTTCTGTTTTTAAAATAAGAAAGAGACCTGTATAATACCAGCGGTCAGAGCAATTTACTATGTTCTTGGAGTGACAAATTAGCTACACTCATTTATGAGGTTTAGTCCAACCAAAACATTTTCAAAGATTACCACACATATACATGTCTGTTCAATGTTGTATTTTGTTCTATAATAATGGCAAATCTATTGATCACATGTTTTGTCATTGTGTGGTGGCACGTTTTTTGTGGAATAAATGGTCGGACTTCACAGGTGGTAGATCTCAATCCCATCATCTATAGAAGAATGCTTATGTTTTAATTTTCCTATGGAGCGGGTGGTTTCTAGCAGGAGCAAGGAAGCAATTTTTATGGCTCCTTTTTGTCATTCTTTGGTGCCTATGGAAGGAAAGGAAAGATAGGATCTTTTGCAATGTGTGCAAGGACAAGATGTCACTGTTAAGAAGATTTGCTTGGTGGCCTTATCTTGGACTCATGCGGCCAATTTTTTGATTAACTTTTCCATTTTGAATTGGTTGGGAGATTGATCTACATGCCTAGACTCTCTGTAATTCTGGTTGTTTTGTTGTATTAGTATTTCTTTTGTTATAACAAAATTCCATGGCTTTTCTTCAAAAGAAGGTTTGGGTGGTGGGGGGGCTCATGCGGCCAATTTTTCCATTTTGGATTGGTTAGTTGGCAACATGTGTACAGCCTTAGAATTAAGTGAAGTTGGTTACTGAGAAACGCGGCATGCTGGGTAACAGAAACACTGCAGTATGAGTGATTGTGTTCAAATCATACTCATGGACAAGAGCTTTGGATCATATCTAGTGTCTTATCATTTGAGAATGGCAGCCAAAGCCATGCCAATTGGAGATTTGGAGGCTGGACATTGTTTACAATCACGATGTCTACAAATATTGAAGATTGAACAATAAATTGACAATAATAAAAACATGGATCTTATAGTTTGAACAAAACCAACAGCTTAGTTTAGGATTTCAAATTAGGGTGGGCCTATAAACAATATAAGCCCCTCAATATAAGGTGTGTCATCTAGCTGAATTTTGTCCAAACTCCAAACCTGAACATTTTCCAACTCCTAGCAGTTTATCACCACATGGAGGTCTAAAACTTTAATAAAAGAAGAAAAATAAAACTAGGAATGCACCTAAAGGTCTTCCCTCAGATGCACAAATCTGCCAATCACTTCTTTGAAATCACAAACAATTGTAGTTTATGATCTTAGGCTCTAAAAAGAGTAGAGGTCACTAATAGAATTTTTTTTTTTTGAAAAGAAACTATTGTATTATATTAATAGGTAATAAAACTATGGAGCCCGATGAGATATCAAGGCATCACTAACAGAATTTTTTGGCAATTATTTTGACTATTTTGACCTCTAAATTAGAAGTAAAGGCAAAATCTCTACAATCTACATATACAAGTGAAAATGTATGCTTATTAGTCATAACTTAAAACATCTAAAACAAACAGATATTTGTTTCTTAATAATGCAATGAATAATGTAAAGTTCACAAACATGCCCTTAACTTCCAAAAGCTTTAGGCAAGTATAGGTCAGCTTTTCAGAGTCTATCTTAAAAATGAAAGTCTTGAAGTCTTTCCATTTTCAAAGACCAAGAACAAGAAAAATATTGGAGTTTGCGAAAATTCCTTTTCCTTGGCTTCTTTGTGGATCAATACAAGTAGGCTTGTAAAAAGTCTGGCCTTCATGATTGTTTAACGGGTTGGTTACCTATTTCGGATTGTATCATCATAGGAAAGGACACCTTGTCCTTGGCATAATCTAGGTTTTATATTTTAACATTTTGACCAATTAATTTTATTTCCAGCAAAAATAAATAAAAACATTGACAAGTCAAGCTAAATTGGGTTGGCCGAATTTGTTCAAATATTAGCCAAAACCTACCCAAAAATAAGGTCAAAATAAGATTGGATATACACCCATGGACCAAGGGCAAAAGCAACAGACAAACACGTTTGAACTATAGACCGAGGTATCGAGCAAATCAAGCTTGACATGTAGGGACACACACACACAAATAAAAGCCCATACACCCACCCTCATGCATGCATGCACACTCCCGCCCATGCATCCACACACGCTCACACACACGCGCGTGCACGCACACAAAATATAAAATCTGGAGTATAGAGGTTTTTCATCAATTTTTATATGCATTTAATACCAACTGGTATGTAACTCATTGGTTCTATGAACTTAAACCAAAAAGAGGAGTATGTCCAACACCAATAACAATGAATAATTTGGTTCCAACACTGCTTAAATTTAAACATAGAAATACTTCAAGACTAATTTAAACAAAACAATATTTTTTAAAGATAGCTATTAAAAATATAAAAATAAAATTATGAAATTGAGAAACAATATTAATATTCAAAAGCTCCATACAATTAGTGTGTCCAAACTCTCCAGTAGGCAAGTACTCCAAAATAAGGAAGGAATATGTATTACATTTTTAGCAAAGAACTTTCTGTACAACAAAGTGGTATCTGGGTTTTGCCTGACTAATTCATTTTGGGCCCCTAGTTGCTTGAGCAAGACGTCCCCAATGGCCAATGCAAAAATATAAGTCATGATGTCATGTTTTTCACCAAAAGCCCCAAGTCATTAGCTCAGCCACATGTTAGTTTAAAAAAAAAAAAAAAATTAAATCAATTTTAAAAGGAAGATTCAAGCCTTTGTTTAATGTATGCAAAAAATATAACATAACATTGTGGTAATGACTCTTTTACTAGTTTATGTAAATCTCGTTCCCGTTGGTGTGTCCTCAATGTTTTGAGATGATAAAACAAAGAAAAAATATATGTCCAAAGTCAAGAGTAAGCGAAAAGCACACATAGCTAAAAGTCAAGTTCCAACTATATCTTAAAATATATGTGAAAAAATATATACTATAAAAATTGCAAACTTTTTTATTAGTTTATTAGTATGTGCCATTGAGAAGTAATATCAACTACAGTGGATTTTTTGTAGTAAATGTATGAAGTTCTAAAAATTGAAGGTTACATTCAATGCATCACATCAAGGGAGATTCGTGTATTAGGCCACAAGTTGGCCTGGCTAGGACCTTTTCTTTGGTCGTAGGTTGAATCTATCAAGCAAACCAACCACAGAATGGTACTTTCCCACCCACTATATGGTCAGCATTTAAGTTAGGTATAAGCCTGGATCGAGCTGAACACTGCCTAAGCCCATAGTATCTATCCCAAATTGCCAATACAGTCCACGAGAGATTCATCTTGGTCATTTTGTTTTGATTCACTTCGTTGTCATCCTTCATTTTTATGTTGGGTCCACACAGTCATTGCAGAAAATAACAGCAGCCATGATTAGAAAACTCTTTCCTATGCACCCAATAAAAGAAGACCCTTAGCCCCAATGGAGAGCCAGTAGAGATAGTGTCAGTTACCTGGCCCATTTCAATCAAAAGGCCCAAAGTACATTGACTTAGCCATAGACTAATCAAGTGTATTTCTAATGTTGTGTAGGACAAAAAGGGATAAAGAGAATGTACATATCTTAGGCCTCAACGATCTTACAGTGAAAAAAGAAACATTAAAGAAAACCAACCAGTATGCAGGACAACATTCAGAAACCAAATTCTTAAGCAATTGAAGTAAAATAGCTTTGCAAATTTAAGGAAGAAAAATGAGATTAAAAGTCTAACCTAGCAATAAAAGATTAAACAATATAACAGACGACTTATGAGTGAAAGAATATACACCACAAATTGCAGAACTTTTGATCGCCCACCAGCTGCAATAGAAGTATCCAAATGCCATTCATTTGAATTGACCTGTTAAATTCCCCTTGTAAAGTTAGTGAGTGCCCATCAAATAGTTTTTGGCCCCAGCCAAACAAAATAGCATTGTATAGCTATCACAAATAACAATCACATCTATTAACCATTAAAAATTAGCACAGGCAAACATGTTAAAACCAAAGTTCATACTGTGAAAAATATTCCATGAAATCAAGACTTTTTCCAACTACACGTGGTCAGCTAGACCTTAAAATTCAAAAGCCATTTTAATCGTAAATTGACTGCTAATATTAAAAATAAAAACAAAATACTATGTCACCATAGTTCAAGACAAATAACCAAAGCTAGAATTGCTTCAATTACAAGCTCAACATAGCTTATCTATTCCACTCGATTGGTGAGTTTATTTGGGACCCATCAATTGGACTAGATAAAAGTCTCCATGTCCAATTGACTGTTACTGTAGTTTTCTTCATTTGTTCGGCTTCCAACCATTGATCTAAGGCCAAGCTCTACCACTTCCATACAGCAAAGCCAGAGTAAGGTTTGTTTCCTTTGCTTGAGATTTTTTTTTTTTTTTTTTTTTTTGAAACTGAAACTATATTGATAATTAAAATAGCAATTACCAAATGCCGGATGAGATATCCGGGCTTAGAAAGCAAATTACATACAGGCAGAAACAATAAAGATAAACTCTCTACTGATTTTTCATGTCAATTTCGTTTGAGGAATCCTACACATCCAAAGTCCATGTTTTCGAAATAAGATTAATGATCCTTATAACTTCAATCATTTTATATATACACAAAAAATAATAATTAGTAAAAAATGACCCTTTTTCCCACCAAAACAGCACTGTTCACTTAACCAATTACACATATTCACTATGAAGTTCTACCATTTTCAATTGTTTGATGGAGACTGCATTTTCACAAGTTTACTAGCAAGAGTTACTTGTCTCAATTGAAATTCTTACAACTATAGTTCATATTTCCCATGAACCGATTGTCAAAGATGGGCAAAAGACAAGGGTTGAATTAAATGCCCAATATGCATCTTCGATGCTTTACTAGCTCTCAATTAAAGTACTGATTCAATGACTTAATTCAGCAAAATATTGCTACAACACCAACAAGCATATTACTACTAGACTAACACCAGTTAAGGTAGTTTATGAAATTTCTCATCCATCTCTTTTATCTTAGGTCTCACAAACAAAGATGAAGGAAGAAGTAGAAGATGAACCCAAGTACAAGGATCGAGTTATCAAGGTTGCTTGTGAGAAGTTAAAAGAAACTCAAGCTGGAGGAAACAGGTTTACAGTGTTGTCAAGGCAACAAGGCAATGCCTAAGCCATTCATCCCATCTACGCGAGGCAACTTGAATGTTTCCTAAGCTATTATGCCCATCTCTGTTAGGCAAATAATATTTTCATAGCATTCTAAATAGATAAAAATAAAATAAAATCAGCTTTACAAAGTTACAAACACATACAAGACATGAATATGTAATTACGTGCATATCCCATAAAATATTTAAATTTGCAATCTTTACAGATCTACAAATAATTATCTATGTTGAAGCTTTCAGTCGAGTAAAATGATCCTTAAGAGATTCTAGAAAGGATTAGTAAGTTGCCATATAAGGATTGTAAAGTCACAACTTTCCATAGTGGATAATAGATGAAAAGTTATTCTAAATCTAAAAGAGGTAGTATGTCACAAAGTGAGCGAAAAAAAAGGGGCCATAGGCAAAGGTATTGTTAGCTGCAAATACTTGGGAAGACAGATTTTAACAAGAAAAAATTCCTAACATTAGGCCATTAGGGCAAGGATTGAAATCTTAGTGTCTGGAATTGACGCACATCGTAATTTCAAATATACCTTTGCTTTGTTATCATTTATTTGAATCAATCTATTCTAAACCACTTCACCCGAATTATTATGGGCAAGGATAATTCATAATATGCACGGTGTGCAACACAATGGAAGGGATGTGTTCGCTAATTGGCATGTCACTAGCCAATCACCATGCAAGTTCATTCACAATCTTTAACCCTATTAATCCTTGGTTAAGATGGAAGGTTGGCATCAGCAACAGTGACAAGTTTTCGGGAGGAAGAATGGTGCTGGAACTCTTCATTCATGGAGATGTTTCCATTTCCCAGCTCTGTACAGATTGTCTGAAGTTCACGACAGTCCTATCTCTTCGTTCATGAAGCAAAATGAGAATAAGGGAGAAGCTTCATGGGCCTAGAACCTGTACTCAAATCGTAATATAACAAAGACTAATATGCAGGAAGCCTCTAGCTTTATTCAAATTTGGGAGCAAGCTCACCTCACCAACAATGAAGACAGGTTGCCATGGATAGGGGATCATTGGGGCGTTTTTTTCATCTAAATCCTTCCTCCAAAAATTTTCTAATTCCCAACAGCCCCATCTACTCCACATTCATCTGGTCAACCTTAGCAAACTAGATGCTTGGTTAATTAAAAAACTTAACTATGCCCATGCTCTGGAACGCCAGTTCCCTAGCCATACTCTATTCCCTTCGTATTGTTTCCTATATAGGGAAGCTGCTAAGGACATTCATCTTTTTAGCCGATGTAATGTCTTTTTGAGCATTTGGGCAAAGTGGAACCTCCAAGGTATCAAACCTAATTGTCCCAAAGGTTGAGGCTTTGTTCAATGTCCCTAGTCAAATGGTTCCTTGTTCTCTCAAGGACTAATGGAAGCTCATTTTGTTTGGAATCTGATAAATAATTCGGGAAGAGCACAACAGAAGGTTATTTAGAAAACAACAATGGTAGCTGGAGTTTTTTTTTTTTTTTTCTTTTTGAAAGGAAACTAATATATATTTATTAAAAGCCCCAACTAGACGAGAAGTATGGAAAGGAACAGCCACCAAATTACAAGATATTGTGTTAGTTACATAGTCATTGAGCAAAAGAACAACCCTTAGACAACTTTGTACAAGAGACCCAAGAAGCAAACAAAATTTGAGACTATTCCAACATAATTTCTACCAGTCCAGCCTTGTTTTTACAGTGTCTCTAATTTCTTACCTCCCATATGCTATAATGGATAGCGATTAAAATTATCTTCCAGGTATTCCTTGAGAGGTGTAAGAATACTCTCTAGCATCACTAAAAGCTCCTCCATCTCTAGGGGGAGAATACTCTTGAGCCTTGCCTGCCACTTCTACCATACTTCAGTTGTAGTGTGACAGCATTCAAAAAGATGCATCACACCTTCAATAGCATCCCTGCACATGCAGCAATAAGAAGGGAGTATGGTGATTGTTGGCAGCTAACTTTTTTTTTGGAAACAGAAACTATTAATATATGTTAATAATAAGAGTTTAAGTACAACTGTTGGATGAGAGATCCGACAAAAGAAAAGGCAAATTACAAGGATTGGAGAATGTTTCCCCCGTTACCCAACCATTCTCCAAAAGAGTATCCCATAGAAAGTTCAGAACTAGAGATCCACGAGGCGAACAAAATGTTGGATCTCTCCCATATCATGTGATTGTTGGCAGCTAACTTGAGCTAGAAGGATTTGGTCGGAGGAGAGATGTCAAGAGTCTCCAATCCATATCAGTCTGTCCTCTTCTTTTGTGGGATGAACTTGGTCCAGGATTCTAAGCAACTCTGTTACCTCACTCGCATTGTTCTCTCTAAGGTTCCTAATAAGGTGGAGATTCCAAGCCCAAGAGGTGCCTTCAACACTGTTGCTATGCACTAAAAAATCTGTTATGGGCTTGTTATGCTTATCCGACAGCCTATAAAGGTTAGGGAATAGATCTCTGAAGTGATTTGTCCACACTAGATTTCCTTCCAAAAAGCAACCTCCTAGCCATTGCCTACTCTCCATCCTACATGGGGGTTAAACTTGGGGTGAATTCTATGAATGGCCTTCCAAGGGGATTGAAATGTAACTTTGTTGCTAACATGGGCCTCACCACCATTGTCTCAAGATCCATGAATGCTTTTGACCACTCTTGCCCATAGGGCCTCCAGGTTTTTCTTCATTCTACAAAGCCATTTGCCCCTTAGGATTATGTTCCTTCAGTGAATGTTGCAAATTCCCAAGCCCCCTTGTCGAATGTCTGTGCACACATTCTCCCATCTGACTAGTTGAAAGACTCTTTCTCCTTATCTTCATTCTTCCATAGGAATATTCTCATAATTTTCTCTATTTCTATGGCCAACTTAATGGGAATCCGCAAAAGAGCAAGGTAGTATGTTGGGATGAGTTCTAGCACTATTCTTAAAAGGAATAATCTGCTTCTTCTCGAGAAGTACCTTCTCTTCCAACTCTCCATCCTTTTCTTAACTCTTTGGATGATTGGTTCCCAAAAACAGTTTTTCTTCAGGTTTCCTCCCATGGGCAATCCCAAGTAATTTATAGGCCAGCTCCCCTTAGCCACCTCGTCTCAACAGTAACCCTATTCACCTGGAAAACAATCCCTAATAGCTGCCTTTTTTTCCCATTTATCCTCAACTATGTAAGAAAACGAAAGCTTTCGAGAATATTCATGGCCACCTCATTACAATTTTTGTCAGTCTTAAGGAATATGAGACAATCATTGACAAAAAAGGTATGTGTAATGCGAACTTTATCTTTGCCTTCCTAGAACCCTTGTATTTTATTAGTTGTCACAGCCCTTTCCAAATTCTAGTGAATGTTTTAGCCACCAGAGTGAAAAGAAAAGGAGACATTGGATCCCCTTATCTTAATCCTCTCGTGCTTATGATTCTTCCCCTAGGCCTTCCATTGATAATTATGGAATGTTGAACCGAACTCAAACACGTTTTAAACCATCTTCTCCACCTTTCTCCAAAACCTTTTTTCTTTAGGATGAAATCCAAAAACCCCAATGAACTGAGTCATAGGCTTTTGCAAAGTCTACTTTGAGGATGAGACCCTCTTTCCTATTCACCCTATAATCCCCCACTGCTTCGTTTGCTATCATTATCACATCCATAATATGTCTATCATGAATGAAAGCCATTCAAGTCTCACCCATTGTGCTCTGGAAGAACTTGTCCAATCTGTTAGCCAAGGTTTTAGATGCTATTTCGTACAGGTTGGTGATGAGACTTATTAGTCTGAAGTCTTCCACCCTTACTAATTTTATGTTCATGGATACAAGATATACATATATATATATATATTTGTTTCATTGACCACCTTTTTAATAATTGGATCATTGTGAAATTTCTTCATGCAATCAATGACCTCTCCCTTAACAATGTTGCACTCCTTTTGCGTAAAGTTCATAGCAAATCCATTGAGGCCTGGGGCCTTATCCCCTCTGCCGTTGAAAATTGCATTTGTTATTTCTTCTTCTTCAAATTGTCTTGCTAACGATTCTTTCTGCTCCTCTGAGATTCCTAACTACTCTAAGACTTCCACCCCCCACATCTTGTTACCTTTCTCCTCAAACGAGTCATCAAAATACCCTATTATCAGATTTTGAATCTTCTCATGCTCCTATAAAATATTCCATTCCTTGCCTTCCATTCTTGTGATAGTGGCTCTTGACTTCCTAAGGATGAGTATCTTGTGAAAGTACTTGAAGTTAACATCCCCTTCTTAGCTCACCTCAGTTTGGCTTCCTGTATTGTTGTCCCCTCCGTTCAATAGTCCACTTTGTGAACTTCTTGGATAATCTCTTTCTTTCTGTCGAGGACAGAATCCTCAATTCCTCCCAAGTCTATTTGGTTGTCCAGTTTCCTTTGCTCCTCTTTCTACCGGTGATATCTTGCAATTTTTGGCTCTTATTCCACTTTTTGATCTTTTCCTTGATACTCTTCAGCTTTGACATGAATTTGTACCTCTCTCATCCCTTAGTTTGGGTTTCAGCCCATTCTTTTCGAAGCATATCTTTCAAGTCTGGTCTATTGAGCCATTCATTCTCAAACTTGAAAGGTGACGAACCCCATTTAATTGTTGTTGTATCAAGGAGGATAGGCCAATAGTCTGAGGTTATTCTCTCCATACCCCACACCTTATGTTGGGAGAAGCCTTCCTCCCACTCTTCGTTGATGAGGAATATGTCTAGCTTTAACAAAGAAGGAGGATTTCTTCTATTACCCTAGAAGACCTTCATGTTCCTTAGCTCAAATTCCTGCAGATTGAGCTCTTGGATCCACTCCTCAAAGATCCTCATAGACCTGGTGGTGTTGCTGCAATTTAATTTTTTTCTTCTATCCTTCTAGCCATATTGAAGTCTCCTTCCAAGCACCATGGGCCTTGTACCATAACAAAAAGGGCGCTAGTTTCCCCCAAGAAATCCATTCTTTCCTAATGATTGTAGGGACCGCATACAACTGTGAACCAGGAGTCCCCAAAATCAACCCCTTTAATCTTGATGGATATGGAGTATTGGCCATCTATCTTGTCTAAGACCACCACTTGAATCTCACACGATCATTATTCCATGAAAAGATTCGCAGGCAAGAAGATCTCCACCTGTTTGACGAATCTCTTACGCCACAGGGGGGCAACATTAGACTAGTCCAAAGCCTCTTTTTTTGTTTCTGGGAGTAACAATGAATGTTTTAGCTACACATACTGTTTTTCAGACATCTCGCATCTTTAGGGATGAGCCACAACCCCTAATATTCCAATTGAACATCCTCATGGCAAACCAAGCGACCATTGTAGACCAAGACCAATTAGCTCTCCTAATGCTCCACCTCCTCTCACCCCCCAATGCTCCACCTCCTCTCACTTCGATCCTCCTATATTTGGTTGCATTGGACTAGAGAAACATGGTCTCCTGTGAAGTTCTTTGCATAAATAGATCCCTAAGGAGAAAAGTTGTAGATTAGATTCTTATATACTTTGGCCTACCACTTCTCCTTTGATTCCCTTGGTGCAGTGTCCTTTCTACTGTATGCCTCCATCCTCTCCTCCTCTTTAGTTTGTAGCGTCTCTAGAACCATATCTCCTTCTGCATCTATCTGTGACAGATACTCTTAGTAGTCTGCATCCTCTTTGGAGGAGTCGTTGTTGTGTGTCTCCTACTTTGACTAAATTCATTCCTCCTATTGAGCTAAGGCTCGCCTATAAGCCTTGTTCTCCTCCTTTTTCCTAGAATATACTATTCCTAGTGGGAGTGCATTGGCCCCACTTTTTCTTGATTTGGACTTTAGGTGTGAGCCCTTTACCTCGTACTTGGGTCGAGAATTGTATGCAGTCCCTATTTCCTTCGTTTCTCATGGGCTTGTTAGGCCAAATCCTAGCCCTAGCAAGGGCCCATGTGTGCTTTGTCATTCATTGCCCAACCCAGGTTGGTTGCCACTTTTCCTTTGCCAACAATCCATTTCCTCCCTACCCAAGTCTCTATCTACTTTGCTAGTCAAACATTGGTTGTGTTGGCGATTTGCTCTTGTGCCACCTTTCGTCATTTGCATCTAGACATGACCTCCTCCATATTGTCTCCTTCATCGTAGCTCAGAATTTTGATCTCTAATCTTTTCTACTCTCCTAGTCGCTAAAAAGGTAGTGTCCGATGAATTGGTTTATCAATTGGCTGCGAAGTTTTATGATTTCCAACGCCCAGTTTCTTTCTAACTCATCCAGGCACAGTGCCTATATTCCTTCATCATCATATATTTCAAATTTCTTTAGGAGAAATCAAGAGTCGTGCCCCTACAGTTTGATTATCACCATTTCCATCGAAGACTTGGATATCGTTATTTCTGCTATGTCCATCATTCTTCCACAAGCTTCATCAATGATCATGAAAGTGTGCATGTTCCACTTTCTTGGCTCTATCCCTTCTATTTCCATTCAACTATTCGGACATGCTACCACTAAACTGGAGGAGGTCATTGTTCCACTCCATTAGGCAGAATTCCCAATGAAAGAATTGATGGGTTCCAGCCCTAAGCCTCCACACCTCCTCTTCGTCACAAGAGATGAATCCTATGGCATCATCAAGCTTTTTGATACGGACCTTCCTTCTTAGCAGTTGGTGCATCTCCCTTTCTACCACTCTCCATTGTCTTATATGAGTTTCTTGTCACTAGGAATGTTTTTGCCCCCTTGCTCCTTTGTATTGTGTCCTCCCCTTCACTATGTGATTGAAGTATTCTTCTGGGTTCTTTCTGCATTCTCTCTCTATCTAGATCAATGTGGTATTGCTCCTTCTTTGTTTTGTACTCTCATTATGTCCCTCTTTTTCCTTTTTTTCCTCCATGATCACCTTCATCTTTTTGTCCTCCTTCTTTCTTGAGTTGCTCCTTATCTCCTTCACCACCTTGTCCAAGGCCTACCATTAATTTATCCAAGATTCAATTGTTTGCTCCTCTGGTATGACAATGTTGAGGTGGTTCCCATTAAACATTTTTGTAAGCTTTACAAACTTGCCATTATCGCCACCAACACCTCCATGAGCACCATAAAGCCACCACCTCTAAACACTCCTTTCGTGTTCTTCCACGTTAGCCCCTCTAGGATCTTTCCTATCTCCCTTTTTATCCATAGCAACGTTTCCTTACAAACAATAAAGCAGTACACATGCACTTTTGTTACCTCCTAGAGGAGAATATGCTTACTGTTTTAGGAGTAACACAGAGAGAAGTATTTAAATCTTGTTGGGAACAAGTAATCTCTCCAACAACCATTTCTTGACTCTGAGACACGATAATCATTGCTTTACTACATGAACGGTCTGATTTGTTGTTCAACCACTATTATTGTACTTTGGGATTCTTTCTCTTCTTCTTGGGAGCCATACTAATCTTCTTTTCCTCCTCTACATCACCACCATCCAGCCTTGATCATCCGAGTCCATTAGTCCTTCACACAAAGCTCTCTTCCAATCTCCATACGTTCTCCATTGGAATCTTCCTTTCATCTCCAATCTCTGTTATGCTTTAGCAATTTCTACACCAATCAATGCGTGATAGAGTTAATGTGTACATACACATAGTTGGAGTTTTTGTAGGAGAGATCTCACTAGTTGGATCTTAGTTTCTAAAATTTCAAGGACTTATAGTTTTAGACAATGGCTTTGTGATTGGGACAGCACATTACAATCTCTGTAAATAAACATTTTTGTCATAGTGTGGATATCTCATCCTATAGGGTCGTTTTTGTCATTTGATGTTGATATAAAAATTTATAGTTTCTTCTCCAATTTTTTTTTCCGAAAAAAAAAAATATATATATATATATATATATGTATGTATGTATGTATGTATTCTCAACCACTTTCTTTTCCTAGTGGTGAATAAACCATTGTTTAGCGGGAAGTTAAGTAATGAGCATGTAAAACTACTTCAATTAAACTTTGTTCTTATGCCTGAAAGGTTAGTATTTTCAAGAGAGTGCTAGCATGAATGGCTTCTTCATGTGTGTTCCTGGATAAAGTCTTAGAACTAATTTATCTAGTTTCAAAAGTTTGTTTCTACTTTTCGTGGGAGGCTCCCTCGAAAAAACCCAACGCTCTAGCATCAAAGAGTTATCTTTATTGTTTCAACAGACAACAAAGGTTAAGTTTCTTTACAAAAAAAAAAAAAAAAAACAGACAACAAAGGTAAACAACCTCCTTCTAGCATGTTTGTACCATATGCATGGTCATTTGCTTTTGAGGATCAACCCCCATGCACTAACAGACAACTTGCCATTTATCAGCAATTTATGATTTATGGGCATAAGCTTGTGGGAAAGCATCTCCCAAAATAACCATTTCAACTTTTGAGTGCCACACGACATGATTGCAATCTCAAATCACAGCCATGCTTTATTTTTCAGATGAAACATGGTCATGGAGATACCTACATAACACTTGAAATGTACCACTCGTACCATAAGTTTTGGAAAGACAAACCATTTCCCATTGAACAAATAAACTGAGACTTTGGATCATCCTCATCCTAGAAGTCCTAGACGCTTACTACAAACCTCTTTGAATCTTGAATAAAGATAGGAATGCATGAAGAGACCAAACAGCATATTCCAAATTGAGTATCTATTTCTCTATACGTAGAAGACTACCTACAATACTAATTTTCCGCAAACTTCTCCACTATAAACCACATCTTTCGAAAAAAGGGTTAAAGATATACTTCTAGTCCAAACTGAGACACCCAATTATCATTTTAACAATTTCAAGTCAAGAGATAGAAGTAGGCATCAAACTCTTAACGAATAAAAATTTCAATTGAATCAATAGAAAATGAAAATATAAATAAGGCTCCACCCTTTCTTGCCCTTCTAAATCAAGTAACTGATAATTATTCACATAACCAACCAGTGAACCAAAAATTAAATAGAACCTACAGAAAATTAAAAAGTTAAACATGAAGCCCATCTTTGACACAGACAATAACCAGAAAAGGACGTGTGCTGACCAATAAATGAACTGTCTGTTGCTGCAACGAAACTATGGAAGTACATATTTTCTGTTTGACCAAAAAAATGTTAACCGCTCAAGGATTCATATGAATCAGTTACGAGGACAGAAGCAAACCAAAAATTAAATAGAACCTACAGAAAATTAAAAAGTTAAACATAAAGCCCATCTTCGACACAGACAATAACCAGAAAAGGACGTGTGCTGACCAATAAATGAACTTTCTATTGCTGCAATGAAACTATGGAAGTACATATTTTCTGTTTGACCAAAAAAATGTTAACTCCTCAAGAATTCATATGAATCAGGTATGAGGACAGAATCCCATTACTACCACAGATATGAAGGAATTAAAAAGATGAAGCTGGAAGCTTACGAAGAAAGGAAGATCTTTTGTACTAAAAACAAAGCTGGACAACTTCTCATCCCAATAAGAAAATGATGACTTCGGTGTATGGTATAGGACCTGAATGTTGCAAAATGATGTAAGAAAACCATATTGGTGCAAGAGCTTTAATTATAAAAGACATGACCAAAACAAATACAGATACTACATGGTATCAAAGGAAAGCACTACACAAGATTTGGCTATTTATTTACCTGACTCTCCACACTTATGTTTGCTACAGCTGACAAAGCCTCTGTAACAGGAAATAACATAACCTCTTCTATTTTTTGGAAATCCCTGGAGAAGTGATGACATATAAACAAGATCAGCAAGTAAAGAATTACAGGTTGACATCAATACGCAGGGGATAAAATAAGATACTATTAAAAATAAATAAATGATGCCATTATCTTGATTCGGCAAATCCTTTTTCCAACTACACACAGTCAGTATATGAATCCAGTTCCTCCACTTCCACTATCAAGAGTAGAACCTACACTTATGTTACTCTTAGCTATATCTTCCACAGATATGTCCACCCATGTTTCCTTAGATTCTGGATCTGATTCATCAATCCTCTCAGTTTATTATTGAAGAATTTGTCTCATTTTACGAATTGTTTTCCCTGACTGTCAAAGAGCTTACCTCATGCTATGCCTTTCTCTTAATTTGTAATTGCCATTAATTGTTAACACATGTTACACATCATTCATCCTAACTGGTAATCTAATACTAATGTCTTTGTGATAGATGTCAAACCATCTCAAACAAATTTTCTCACTCTTTATCTCCGATTGAGGTTAATCTTACCATTTCTTATATATGTTGAATTCTAATTTGCTTTACCATTATTTATCTTAATATTGCATTTTCATTATACTTACTTGAAGTATGCTTTTTCATTGTTCAACCTTTTGTTCCAAAAAAGATGATAGGCCAAACTGCAATCTTAAAATATTTTTTTCTTTAGCTTTAAACAAAGATCAGATAATATTCCAAAAGTATTTCTTCACTAAATCCAATCTTTACTATTGTGCACTGGAATTACTATTTTTGTGAAATTTATATTTAGCCATCTTTTTTCTTATGATAATGAATGATTCAACTTCTAAAGTATAGATCCAACATCCAAAGGACTCCAAACATCTACTCTATCATTAACTATTGATTTCGTTTCGGCAATTTAATATCATTAAGATGTCAAAGAAAAAAAAAACAAGAACATTCACTATAGAATGTAGACTCAATAAACAAGTTTCTCGAGTTGAAAAACCTAGAAACTTCGAAGGGTCGAGCCCATCATTAAGTCTACATGGTGAAGATTTAATTACATCCAACCCAATTTGAAATACTTATATACGTATGCATATTATCTCTATACATATTCATTCCTAATACATATATGATATATCTGTGTAAATATTATTTAAAAAATAAAAAAGGAACCTTATAAAAGGGCCTTGGAAAGACCCCTCCCCTCCCATAGAGTTATACTAATACATATGTCCATGGAGGTATGCATATTATCTAATCTTATTTAACCTATGATGTTTTATGTAAGATAGTTTATCACAGATTGATCCTTGCGTTCTCTGGTGATAATTACTATATATTGACACCCAAAATAAAGATCAGATACTCAGGCAAAAAAGAAACAACAAACATATTTGCAATCAGTAAGACGGAGCCCCATACCAGTTGTAAACCCAATGCTGCGGATCGGCATTTAGGAGGCTAAAAGAGAGAATTATCCTCCCATCTGCACCAACAGGCATGAATTCCCCTTGCACTGATGCATCTTCCTTTCCGCCTTTTACAAAATACGTCATAAAAATATTTGCAATTGTTTGAACCGCAGCATTCTTTTCCTTAAATCTACCCTTTATCCATGCGTGTCGATGCTTCCCAACCACAACCCTCGTCTCCCCACCACCATTCATCACCACAACAGTATAAACACTCCCGCCATAAACAGAACAACCCCCATTTTTTCCCAAAATGGAATTTAGTCGTTCGTCAACAGCCTCGTCTTCATTGTCAAAATCGTTAAAACCCGTACCCTGACATGGCCACATACACTCAGCTCCAGAATCCTGGCTTCTAACGCAATCTCCGCCAATAGATTCAACTGTCACCGAAACAGTGTAGTTCTTTCCACACCCAACACAGTTGCCATCGTTCACCGATATCTTTCCCATCTCCTCGTATATCATAGAACCTAATTTCTTCGCGTCAAAGAAATCGTCATTATCTCTGCGATCAAAGCCTAAAAACACGGCCTGGAACCTACAAGGAAGGTGCAGCGGATTCGATTCTAGTCTATCCGCAATAGAGTCTATATCGCGAAATGGGAGAGGGGAGCGGTAAATCTCGATGGATTTCAGCAAGAATGGCAACCCTAGAATGAAAAACGGTGCGAGAATTTGAACAAATTCGCAGAAAAGGAATAAGAGAAATAAATAGATAGATAAAAAGATAGATTACATACCTAAGATGAAAGACGAGAGCACAGTTAGGATCAGAATCAAACGTTTGATCCCTGGTTTCGTCGTTCGCAATTTGTTGAGATCGAGATCGGCAATGGCGCCATCTTTTTGGTTAGAATTGTCGGATGCTTGGGGCATTTTTGGAGCATCTGTCCCGATAGTTTCTAGGGTTTCTGAGATTTCCGCCATTTTTTCAAGCTTCAACGAGTTTACACGGTGGAGTAGAGAGAGCTATGAGCCCGTCTCAAGCTCGGAGGCGAAGCTGTTGCCTTGCCAATTCTGTTCCTACCGAACATTTCCGTGAATATTTACCTATTTACTTTTTCTTTTCTTTTTTTCTTTTGGGACATGGCAGTTAAAAATATCTTTAATATATGATTATAAATAAACAAATAAATAAATAAGAGTTGATTTGGATGCTTCTATGCTAGGAGGGATCTATTACATCAAGAAAAAAAAAATGGCTAAAAAACGCATATTTTATGGAGTTTTGAGCATGAAATAAAGAAAGAATTAATTAAGTGATTCACAATTATTGGTGCAAAATTCTTGTTTTTTAACGAAGTGATTACCACAGTCTTGTGCTTGCCAATAAAATGATTTGGGAGCATGCACAAAACCTTTCAAAAGTATAAGTTCTTAAAAATGGTAGACAATGCCCCCAATGGCATTGACGTGGTAGTCGGCTCGGATACAGTGCTACACCACTGCAATGCCAAGACTTACTACGTCTCAAGTGCGAATCGATCATCCACCAATTGAGTCTCTTGTTGTCACTCCGGGGTGGATTAGTCAGGCTTAAGCCCATAAATCATTGCATCATCAAGATAAAAATGGTAGACAATTAGCTAAAGGAGTGAATGTTATAGCACAACTGACTAAATAAAAGCCACATTAAAATTACTAGTGAGGAGGTCTGTATATGACATTTTGAATTTAACCCTCAATTATTGTGATTGTCAAGGGTCAAGTCACACCAATTTAGAGTGTTGGTAGGAAAATAAATTTAACTTCCTATAATTTTATGTTCAAAAAAAAATTAACTTTTTGTTCTTGGTGGTCAACATATCATTATAGTGCTTATTTAAAATGGATTAGGTTTTTTAAAGTGAATTAGGTTTTTT
>JAJIYU010001294.1:0-37556 GCA_030144865.1 Tinospora cordifolia | reverse complement strand
ACCAAAATTACCTTCTAAGGTTGCTATTATCCGAAATTTGCTAATTATACACTTTCTAATTGATGTAAACATGGTTTATTGCACATGTCCTTCTATTTTATTGACTTGCTAATATTTTTCTCTTTCTATTTCTTTAATATTTTTAATGCCAATTGTTTAATAATCTATATTTTTCATTTCTTCATTTTCATATTTTTTATTTATATATTCATTTCATCATTTATGTAATTATAAATTGATACTTATATAATGTTATACTTATTTTAGATAAATATAAGCATACTACATTTTTATTCAATTATGTAAATTTTTCTGTATACATATTTCTATAATATGTAGTATTTAACACATATTATTCACACACACATTATCATATATATATATATATACTTTATTTATATTCTTTATTTCTTAAGAAATAAAAGCAACTCTTCAAATTTCATAATTAATTCTACTTACTTGACATTTTCATTTAAATATCAAATTAAGGCTTCATTTGTCTACCCATAATTTGTACCCAAGAATTTCTTAAAATCTTTAAAGTTGATTCACTTTACGTATTTCATTTAATTTCATTAAACTTATTTATCTTTAATTATTTGACAAAATTTTGGGTTAGTACAAAACATGAATATAAGTCATGATAGAACGAACTAAACAAGAAAGGCAAAAACGAATACTAAATTGGCATTAATGTGTAGATAATGGCCGGACCAAGGAGATATGCAACAAGAGGTGCTACATCTAATGACATTGACTCTCAGGACGCATATAACGGCATGGCTGAAGCTAGAATGGAACATATGATGAATGAAGTCACCAAAAAAGTGATGGAACAGATAGAGAGGGCACTGGCTCGAATAATACCTCAGGCAGCACCACAGCCTCAGGTACAAGAACAGATTCCAATGCAACTGCCAATGCTGGCACCATAGATTCTGGATCATCAAGGGGAACCAGAGGACCTAGTAGATAGTGAGCACAG
This sequence comes from Tinospora cordifolia, assembly GCA_030144865.1. Classification (NCBI taxonomy): domain Eukaryota; kingdom Viridiplantae; phylum Streptophyta; class Magnoliopsida; order Ranunculales; family Menispermaceae; genus Tinospora; species Tinospora cordifolia. The sequence continues at coordinate 36,571 of JAJIYU010001294.1, read as the reverse complement.
AAAATTACTGTTAGAATTAAAAAAGCTAGGACCATCACAATTTCATGGTACTATGGATAGCTTAACAGCGGACCATTTGTACCAGGAATTAGAGGAACACCTAGATGTGTTGAGAGTAACAGGTCCTAGCAGAGTAGCATTAGCTACCCACCAATTTAAGGGAGTAGCTAGAAGCTGATGGCAAATGGTAAAAGCAGACCCAACCGTCAATGTAAATTGAATTACTTGGGAAGAGTTTAGGGTGATATTTTACGAGACATTCTTCCCGAAAACCACACTGAAGAAGATGCAGGAGGACTTCGTTCAGTTAAAATAGAGAGAGATGACAGTGGCCGAATATGAGGCCAAATTATCGAGTTGGCAACATTTTCACCTGAATTAATCAGTGACAAGAAGAAGAAAGTCAACGTTTCACCCAGGGTCTCAAGATTGAGATCCAAAAACTAATAAAGACAGCCTGCCCAAAGACATACAAAGAAGTCATAGATAGGGCATTAACCTCAGAGCAAGAGCTAAATTTCAAGCAAAGGTTAAGGAACAGGAACAAGAGACAGGTGATAGAAATCACCAAGGAGATCAGAAGAAAAAGGAATGTTAATCAGAATGATGGAAATAAAATGACACAAGGGCAAAATTGACCCAAAATGGAAGAACAATTAGAGTAAGCCAGACGTCAAGGGCAGTGTTTCAACTGCAATCAGCGAGGGCACCTATCGAAGTTTTGTCCCAGCAAAACCCAGACGCGACAACAACAACAACCTCCAAATAATCAAGGGGAAGAATAGAATGTACGTTCTCAACAGCAACTGCCTCGACAAAATAACAACCAGGGGCAAAATCAAAACTAGGGTCGGGTGCAAAATCAGAACCAAGGCCAAGGGCAAAACCAACCGAGAGTATTTGCTATCGCTGACACCTCGAAAGATCAAATCCCTACTGTTGAAGGTACATTCTTGTTATTTAACACTATTGTGAAACTATTATTTGATTTGGGTGCTTCAAAGTCATTTGTTTCTGAAAAACTGGTTAATAGATTACAACTAGTAACAAAGACTTTGCCTACAACGTTGAATGTATCAACACCTATAGGAACTTCTGTTACATCAAAGCAAATGTGCACCTATGACCTTAGGTTTGGGGATAAGCTGATTTCAGCCGACCTCCGTGTACTGCCATTCCACGGGTATGACGTGATATTGGGGATGGACTGGTTGGACCGGTATCAAGCACAAATCAATTGCCCCAAGAGAAGTATGACCATAACATTGCCCTCAAGAGAAACCTTCAAGATAAATGGTCATATTCATAGGTTGCCTAGGAGTCCAGTAATGGCTATGTTAAACTGCTTAAGGCAGAATGATGACCTAGAGAACCTCTTGGAAGAAGACTCTGGAGGACCAAAAGAGATCAAGAGCCTAGAAGTAGTTTGAGACTACAAAGACATATTCCCTGATGACTTACCTGGACTACCTCCAACTAGAAGCATCGAGTTCAAGATTGAACTCCAACCTGAAACCAAACCCATAGCTATACCTCCATACCGTATAGTACCAGTAGAATTGATCAAGTTGAAGACTCAACTAGATGAGCTCCGGGAGAAAGGATTCATCAGACCAAGTGAATTACCTTGGGAGGCTCCAGTATTGTTCGTGAAGAAGAAAGACGGATCTATGAGACTCTGCATTAACTACCAAAAATTGAATCAGGCGACAGTAAAGAACAAATACCCTTTACCAAGAATAGACAACCTATTTGATCAATTGAGAGGAGCCACTCATTTTTCAAAAAGTGATCTTAGGTCAGGGTATCATCAACTGAGGATCTGTGAATCAGGCATTCATAACTAATGCCCTGGCGGCATTCATGGACTTAATGAACCAGGTATTTAGGCAATATCTGGACTAGTTTGTCATGGTATTTGTTGACAACATCCTAATATACTCCAAGTTTAGAGAAGAACACTTAAGGATCGTGTTAGAAACACTCAGAAGACACCAACTGTATGCTAAATACAGCAAGTGTGAATTCTAGATGAAGACAGTCAAATTTCTTAGTCATGTAGTGTAATACCTCATAATTTTGTCAACAAAGAATTATTAATGAAATAAAATTCATTGAGAAAAAAATTCTAAAATAATTGGAGGCAAATGAAATCTTAATATCAAGACGATCTAACTAATGATATAAGGTTAGTAAATTTATCAAATATTAACTAATTAATTTATAATGATGCAAGTAGTGGAACAATTATGGAATTAATTATCCAATATAAAGTAAGTAGAGTGAATTATATAATTATTTGTACCCCTCTGAAAATAAAAATATGAGATAAATACATAGAAATGAAGAAATGAAAAAATATAAAGAAATATAAATGATTAATTATTGGCAATATTAAAGAAATAGAAAAAATATAAAATAATTACAATATTACAGAAATAGAAAGGGAAGAATATTAGAAAATTAATAAAATAGAAGGACATGTGTAATAAAATCATATTTACATCAATTAAAAAGTGTATAATTAGCAAATTTCGGATAATAGCAACCTTAAAAAGTGATTTTGGTAATAGAAACTGCATCCAACAGCCAGAAATACATAATCCACACTATCTATGATCCAATGGTCAAGATCAGGCCCGCACCAAACGCTCGGATCACTGAATCACTAAAATCTAATGGTCCACAATCAATTTGTCTGATCCAACGAACAAGATCGAAACAAAACCAGCGCCTGGATGCACCGAATCATCAAGATCCAACGGCCCACAATCGATCCATCAGATCCAACGGCTCATGACGCAGGCGGGTTCAGAGATCGCGAACCTACCGCGATCGAGGAAAATCAGACGATTCAAATCTGTTTCGTTAATCACGACTGAGATCCGAACACTGTGATCGATGACAATCCAACGCCAGGATCCGTGTTCGCGTTGTGATGATCATCGGTGTTGCACTCAAGGTTCATCCAACAATGAAGATCAAGGACACATTAGTTGATCACGAACGGTGCTGCGCTCGAGGACGATCTGATGACCTGGATTTGAGACGTCTTCAATCGATCGCGAACCAATGCTTCACTCGAGGTTGATTCGAGCGTCCAGATCAAAATCGCACGAACAAAGATCCACACACCGCGATCGAGGCTCATCCGACGATCCAGATCTGAGGCGCCTTGTTAATCACGAATCATGTGTTGTGCTCGAAGAAATCTAGCGGTCCAGAGCTGAGACGAATTTTGGATGATCACGAACCATTGATGCAATTGAGGATCATCAACAGTCCAGATTAAACTCCAATTAAAACGAGAAAAATAGCTGAAAAATCTGAATAAAAATCCAAAAAAATTTTGAAAAAATTCAAAAAATTGTTTCTAAATTCCAAAAAAATTATTCAAATATACTTACTATTATCTTATGCTTAGGGGCATAAAATTTTGAATAATTAGCAAGTTTCCTACAAGGAGAATACCAAAAACTTACCATTCTATGCCATCTTAAACTCTATATAAAGGACCCCCAATGCTCTCATTGTTTTCATCCCAAATCAAGAGCATACTAGTCTCTCTTGACTCTCTCTAGCCTTCTTCTCAGCAATCCCCTCAGTTCTTGAGTGATCTTGAACTGTTCTTGAGTGTTCTTGAGTGTTTTTGAGTGTTCTTGAGTGTTCTTGAGTGTTTAGAAGCTTTGAAGTAATGGAACTCTACCAGATTTCAGAAGTGTGCGGAAGAGACTTATTTAAGGTGGAAGTGATTTCTCTAATGCCCCTTTTTCTTATTCGAATTGTTAGCATATTCATTATTTGTTTGGCTTTTGAAATCAAAATATTTTCAGTTCTAGAATTTTAAAACATATTTCAGTTTCATATTCGATCCTTGTTCGAGTTTATGCATTCATAGTGATCATGCCATGTTTAGTATCATGCTAAGGTTTTATTTCAAAGAATGATGCATGATTATGATTGTTTCATGATTTGATTTTTTATAATGCTTGTATTCTAAATTTTATTGATCTTAGTTTCATATTTTGAAGTTTATTTGATGATTCAAGATTTAACAAAAGAAGATGGTAAAAATTACTACGTACCATCATAGCAAACATGTGGGTTGCTATGGATGTTCTTTTCTCATGGATATCCATGAGGTTTTAAGACCTAAGTGCTTGGTTGGTGGGTGAGCTCCCTAAAGTCCATAAGTCCAATGAAATTGGCTATGTAATGCCATATTTCACTCTAAGGAGGCACTTAGTTAAGAACATCAAGGGTTGAGTGTAACACCCACCGGGAATCTTACCGGGACTCTTACCCACGTCTGGCTCAATGGTAGTGGATGAGGAATGAACAAGGTACTTATGCCCCAGGTCCTTGGTTCGAATCTCCACGGAGGCGGAGGAAAAACCCCAAGGGGAGGGGACAGTACCTTATGAGTGACATGCCATGACGTAGGCCCTACGACGTGGGTAAGAGTCCCGGTAGGATTCCCGGTGGGTGTTACAATAAAAATGAGCGCTTTTATTGTCACACCCCACCGGACCCACCAATCCCATCAGACCTACGTCGCGTGGCGGTCGCATGGCGCACCTCGTGGCGACTGTGACTCACTAGGTATTGTCCCCTCCCCTAGGGGTTTTCCTTCGCTTCCGCAGAGATTCGAACCTAGGACCTGGGGCTTAAGTACCTAGTTCATTCCTCATCTGCTACCATTGAGCCACCTTTTTATTGTAACACCCACCGGGACTCATACGCACGTTATAGGGCCCACGTCATGGCGTGTCACTCACAAGGTACTGTCCCCTCCCCTTAAGGTTTTCCTCCGCCTCTGTGGAGATTCGAACCAAGGACCTAGGGCATAAGTACCTTGTTCATTCCTCATCCACTACCATTGAGTTGCTCAATGGTAGTGGATGAGGAATGAACAAGGTACTTATGCCCCAGGTCCTTGATTCGAATCTCCACAGAGGCGGAGGAAAACCCCAAGTGGAGGGGACAGTACCTTGTGAGTGACACGCCATGACGTGGGTATGAGTTCCGGTAGGATTCCCGGTGGGTGTTACATTGAGAAACTCTTTTGGTTTAAATTACAACTTTAAACAATATGATGCTTGAAACTCCTAATGCATGCAAGTGATTGAATTATGAATGTGGCATTAGTTTGGATTTGAAAAATGGTTGTTTGAAAAAGATCCACTGAGCTTTGTGCCCATCCCTTCCTCTTCTTTTTTGGGAAATTAAATTATGAAGAACATAGAATTTGGATTTTAGCAATTTTCTAATTTTTAAAGTTCCTTTTAATGTAAGGGCATGTTGCCCAATTTTGAATAAGTCTTCCGTTGAAATTTTATTTTATTTTAGAGGTATGAATTTCTTTTGATCAATAATGTAATAGTTTATATTATAAAGTTATGTGTTTTCTTTTTATGAATAAAGAAGTTGAATTTTTCTTTCCCTTTAATTGCCTTTTTTTTATTGAATGAAAATTGTGTTCTTGAATTTACTCTAAGGCATGAGGTATTGAAAAAATAGAACGTCAAGTGTGTCAGTTGTAAAGTAACACCGGCCTGACCTACCAAATAGTTAAGTCCATTGTCAAAGAATGGTGGTTAAGTCCAATGCTCAATGAATGTGGGGGTTGGGGTGTTACATGTAGTATCAGCGGAAGGTGTCTCTGTAGATCTTGAAAAGGTGAAAGTTGTCACAGATTGGAAACAACCTAAGACAGTCACCGAGATCTGAAGCTTCTTGGGCCTAGTAGGATACTACAGAAGATTCATTCAAGACTTTTCCAAATTAGCAGAACCTATGACAAGACTAACTAGGAAGGAAGTTCCGTTCGATTGGGATGAAAAGTGTGAAAAATTATTCCAAGAACTAAAGAGGAGATTGACTTCGGCTCCTATCTTAGTCACTCCAAGTCCCATCACATATGTTCTATACACTGATGCTTCACAAAACGGATTGGGTGCAGTATTAATGCAAGAAGGAAAGGTTGTTGCCTACGCCTCGCGACAACTAAAGATCCATGAATGAAAATACACAACACATGACCTAGAACTAGCAGCTATAGTGTTTGCCTTGAAGATATGGAGGCATTACCTGTATGGTGAGAGGTTTGACCTATTTTTAGATCACAAAAGTCTGAAATACATCTACACCCAGAAAGAATTAAACCTCAGGCAGCGTCGATGGATGGAATTCCTTAAAGACTATGATTTTTAACTCCATTACCATCTAGGAAAAGTCAATATCGTAGTAGACGCCCTCAGTAGGAAATTCAGCAAACAAGTGGAGGAAAAAGGTTAAATGTACTAATTGATCGAAGATTTTCGGATGGGTGTGACATTGAATGAAAAACGAGCTTATCTATAAAACATGACTTGTCAACCACATCTTCTGCATCATATTAGAGAAGATCAGAGGCAAGACAAATGGCTCAAATTGTTGATTGAAGGAATTCAACAATGTAATACTTCATAATTTTGTCAACAAAAAGTTATTAATGAAATAAAATTCATTGAGAAAAATTCTAAAATAATTGGAGGCAAATGAAATCTTAGTATCAAGATGATCTAACTAATGATATAAGGTTAGTGGAATTATCAAATATCAATTGTGCAAAAAAATTTTAATTTATAATTATGCAAGTAGTGGAACAATTATTGAATTAATTATCCAATATGAAGTAAGTAGAGTGAATTATATAATTATTTGTATCCCTCTGAAAATAAAAATATGAGATAAATACATAGAAATGAAGAAATAAAAAATATAGAGAAATATGAATTATTAATTGTTGGCAATATTAAAGAAATAGAAAAAAATATAAATTAAATACAATATTAAAGATATAAAAAGGAAAAAATATTTGCAAGTCAATAAAATAGAAGAACATGTGCAATAAACCATGTTTACATTAATTAGAAAGTGTATAATTAGCAAATTTCGGATAATAGCAACCTTAGAAGGTAATTTTGGTAATAGAAACTACATCCAACGGCCAGAAACGTGTAATCTGCACGATCTAAGATCCCACGATCAAGATCAAGCCCACACCAAATGCTCAGGAGCACTGAATCATCAAGATCTAACGGCCCACAATCAATCTGCCTGATCCAACGGTCCAAATTTGTTTCATTGATCGCGAACGAAAATTTGAACACTGCGCTTGAGGTTGATTGTGAGGCCAGGATCTGTGCTCGCGTTGCGTTGATCATTTTGTGCTACGCTCGAGGACAATCCAAGCGTCTAGATCAAAGCCGTGTTCGGTGATTGCGAATGAGATCCACACACCGTGATCGAGGTTCATTCAATGGTCTAGGCAAGTTTCATTGATCACGAACGTGATGCGCGTGATGCACTCGAGGACAATCCAAGCGTCGAGATCGAAGCCGTGTTCGGTGATCGCGATTGGAGATCCACACACTGCGATCGAGGAAAATCCACTGATCCAAATTAGTGCTTCGAAAATAAAACGTGAAAATAACAGAAAAATCCAAAAAAAATCACAAAAATTAGAAAAAAAATCCAAAAATTTGTTTTTAAATTCCAAATACACTTGCTATTCTCCTATGCTTGGGAGGCACAAAATTTTGAAGAATTGGCAAGTTTCCTACAAGGACAACACTATAAACTTGTCATTCTATACCATTTTGAACTCTATATAAACCCCCATGCTCACCATTCCTCTCATCCCAAGAACCAAGAGTTGAGATTTCCTTTTGTTCTCTAAGCCCTCTTCTTGGCATCTCTTCTCACCATTCTTTTCCCTCTTGAGTGTGAGAAGTTCTTGGTTTGGGGATTCATCTTGGGTAAGTTTCTTGGTGCTTGAACATTGGAAACTCTTGTCTAAACTTTGGGGAGACAGCATCATAAGGTGGAAGTGATTTTTCTAGCACCCTTTTTTCTTATTCGAATTGTTAGCATGTTCATTGTTTGTTTAGCTTTTGAAATCCAAATAATTTCAGTTCTAGTGTTCTAAAACATATTTCAGTTTTAGATTTGATCCTTGTTCGAATTTATGCATTCATAGTGATCATGTCATGTTTAGTATCATGCTTAGGCCTTATTTCAAAGAATGATGCATGATTGTTTCATGATTTGATTTTTAGATTGTTCATATTATGAATTTTTTTTATCTTAGTTTTATATTCTGAAATTTATTTGATGATTCAAGATTTAACAAAAGAAGATGGTGAAAATAACCACGTACCATCATAGTAAACATATGGGTTGCTATGGATGTTCTTTTCTCATGGATAGCCATGAAGTTTTAAGACCTAAGTGCTTGGTTGGTGGGTAAGCTCCCTAAAGTCCAGAAGTCCACTGAAATTGGCTATGTAATGCCATATTTCACTCTAAGGAGGCATTTAGTTAAGAACATCAAGGGTTGAGAAACTCTATTGGTCTAAATTACAACTTGAAACAATATGATGCTTGAAATGTCTAATGCATGCAAGTGATTGAATTATGAATGTGTTATTGGTTTGAATTTGAAAAATGGTTGTTTGAAAAAGATCCACTGAGCTTTGTGCTCACCCCTTCCTCTTGTTTTTTTAGGAAATTAAATTATGAAGACCATGAAAATTGGATAGTTTCTATTTTAGCAAGTTTCTATTTTTTTTAAGAGTTTTTTTTTAATGTAAGGGCATGTTGTCCAATTTTGAATAAGTCTTCTGCTGAAATTAAATTTTTAGATGTTATGAATTTCTTTTGATCAACAATGTAATAGTTTACATTAGAAAGTTATGTACTCTCTTTTTATGAATAAAGAAGTTGAATTTTTCTTTATCTTTAATTGTCTTGATTTTATGAAAATTTGTATTCTTGAATTTACTCTAAAGCATGAGGTAAAAAAATTAGAATGCAAGTGTGTGTCACTTGTAAAGTAACACTGGCCCGACCAGCCAAATGGTTAAGTCCACTGTCAAAGAATGGTGATTATGTCCAATGCTCAATGAATGTGGGGGTTGGAGTGTTACAAACAAGGAAAGCATACCAACTTTAGAATGGCTGTCGAGGGTGCCTTAAAACTTGGAGAAAGAATTTGTGTACCACAATATGGACTGAGTAGGAAAACCATTCTAAATGAAGCCCATCAAACAAAATACATGATGCATCCAAGAGGAGATAAGATGTATCAAAATCCCCGAAAAACCTATTTGTGGAGAGGTATGAAGAAAGATGTAGCCAAGTATGTCTCTAAGTGCCTAACCTGTCAGCAAGTAAAGGCAGAACACCGGAAGCCCTCTGGATTGTTACAACCACTCCCAATCCCAAAATGGAAGTGGGACAACATTGCCATGGACTTCATCAATGGATTACCTAGAAATCAGAAAGGGAAAGATACTGTTTGGGTAATTGTGGATCGCCTCACTAAAGTGGCACACTTCTTGCCCATTAGATCCATTGACCAAGTCAGTAAACTAGGCCAACTCTCTGTGAAAGAAATTGTATGCCTTCATGGGGTACCTAAGACAATAGTGTCAGATCGAGACACCTGTTTAACCTCACAATTTTGGAAAAGTCTATAAAAGGAATTAGGCACTACACTCACCATGAGTACGACTTTCCACCCCCAGACAGACAGCCAATCAGAAAGAGTTATTCAGACGCTGGAAGACATGCTTAGGTCTTGCATCCTTGACTTCAAAGGGAACTGGAGTAAGTACCTGCACTTGGCAGAATTTGCTTATAACAATAGTTACCAGGCAAGTATAAGGATGGCTCCATACGAAGCCCTCTATGGGAAGCCCTGCAGATCACCAACCTGTTGGGCTGAACTTGAGGACCATGTTCTTACTAGGTTAGATCTCATGCAAGATATGACCAATCAAGTGAAACAAATCTAGAAACGTCTGACAACTGCGCAAAGTAAACAGAAAAGCTACGCTGACAGGAGAAGAAGACCTCTAGAATTCCACATAAGTGATAAAGTGTTCCTAAGGATCAGTCCTCAGAAGGGGATCAAACAATTTGGGATCAAAGGAAAATTAGCACCACGATTCATTAAACCTTTTGAAATATTCAGGAAAGTCAGTGAATGTGCATACGAGTTAGACCTTCCAAATTGATTGTCCTCAATCCACAATGTATTTCACGTATCAATGCTGCGAAAATACAAACCAGATCCCTCCCTTATAATTCAATTGGAAGAAGTAGACATCCAAAATGATGCCTCATATGAAGAAGCGATGGTTAGGATTTTAGACCGCAAGGTACAGAACTTCAGAACAAAAGATATCCCCTTAGTCAAAGTTCTCTTGAAACACCAGGGAATAGAAGAGGCTACTTGAGAATTGGAAAATGAAATACAGAATAAGTACCCATAACTTTTCATTAGAAGCAATCCATCAACAGACACTCAAGTAATCTATCGATAGATTTCGAGAACGAAATCCCTTTTTAAGGGGGGTAGAATGTAATACCCCGACTATTTTCTGTATATATATGTATACATATGCCATTTAATTGATTAATTGGTATAGACACATGCATATATATTAATTAGTACCTAAGTATGTGACACTTTATTGGTGCATATATATATATTTGTCATTGATATGCAATTAATTAATTGGCATAGAAGTATATAGGGATATGCATTAATTAATATAATAAGAAAATAATATTTTAAATAATATACTTAGTATGATATTAATATAGAAAAGTATGTGTGTAAAGTATTAATTAGATGCATTCATGGAAATAATATTTTATTTAGTATGATATTAATATATATATATATGTATATATATATATATATAAGTATATGTGTAAAGAAAATGCATTCATGAATATAATATTTTATTTAATATGATATTAGATATGCATATATTATATAGAAGAGTATATGTGTAAAGGAAATACATTCATGAATATAATATTTTGTGTAGTATGATATTAAGATATGCATATATTAGTTAGAATCATGTATGTCATTAAGATATGCATATATAGAAAATGATAGTCCCACATTGGAAAAATAGACAAAATTAGTTGAAAAATGACTCTATATAAAACCTCCTACTCTACCCATTTCAAATATAGAAAATGATAGTCCCACATTGGAAAAATAGACAAAACTAGTTGAAAAATGACTTTATATAAACCTCCCTACTTTACCCATTTCATTCATCCCAAAGCAAGAATCGAAATTCCTCTTGCTCTCTCTTTGCCTCCTTCTTGGCAACCTCAATCCTTATTCTTCTTTTCTTGAGCTATTCTAAATATCTTGTGAAGTAATAGCAACAAAGTACTACACAAGTTAGGAAGCGATCTCGAGGTGAATTTCTTTCGTTTCTTTTAATTTATTATTTTGATTTAAATAACGCTTGCTTGCTTTGTTAGTTTAATTTATTCTTATCCTTTTTATTAATGTTTTTCAATTATTATACTGCTTATGACCAAGAGAGTATGCTCTGCAGTTGCGTCTTCTAAGATCTTCTATATCATAAATCAAAAGTTAATATGAATGCTATACTATTGGAATTATTATTTATCATGCATTATTATGTTGTTGATGACCAAGAAAGTATGCTCTGTAGTTGCATCTTGCACGATCTTCTACATCAGAAATTGAAAGTCAATGTTTTCGTGAATGTGAATGTTATTACCGTTGTAATAATTATTTATTATTGCTCCTATACACAAAAATAAAATTAAATAAGATTTCAACCACGTACTGAAACGGGGGACTTTCTGTGTTCCATGTAGAATTGGAACTAGTTGTCAATACTGACACTAGAATGGAACGGGTTTCAGGAATGATCCCACTAGAGATGGGTTTAAGTTTCAGAATTGATCTCTCTCCCAAGATCTAGAGCACAGAGGTTATTTTCGTTCGATCTAAATTACGACTGAAACAATATGTTGTTTGAATCGATTTAATCCCTGAAAATGTTTGGTATGCTTGTATTACTTGGTTGAAATAATGAATTAAATAGATGGAATGATTCATTGGGCTTTTTAGCTCACCCCTCTATTTTTCACATTTCATTAAATTAACTTATCAGCCAAAATGTGGAGAATTATTTGTTCTTTTATGTATTTCATTGTAGGGCATGTAAGCCCAAGCTAAATTATGTTTTTTAGTTTTGAATTTATTTTCACTATAATTGATCGTTGTACTCAGAATTTTCGAATAAATAAATGAAGGATCTTATTTATTATGATGTCATTTTGTATATGGACTAATGTACACAGGAACCCTCATGGATTTGAATCTAAGAAGATGAAAATGTAGAACGGGCCCGTCTCCCGGGCAGCCCAACATTATTGATCAAAGAAGATTAGACCGTCAAATGACGTGGACGATGGGGCTCGGGAGGCAAGGTGTTACAACAATAGAGGCAGCAGTGTGAGTAGCAGCAAACGATGTTAGTAGTAGCAACAAGCGATAACAAGAGGCAAGTGCGAGCAGTAGCGGCAACAATAGCAACAACAGAGTGTAATATCCCACATCAATTGTGTACTGGAGAGTTCCAGAGCTAATAAGTGCGAAGCGAGTGTTTCATTGTGACAACGCATTTTAAGAAAACCCCACACACCTTTGGAGTTTGTCCAGCATGTCTAACTAGGGACAGTATCATCACGGCAGGCCCCGTCACTGTCTTGTTGGTATTAGAGCCACTTCGGGGGTACTAGAAGTGTGAGTCCTGAATACAGGATTGCCCTGAGTTGGGTGGATTGTAATATCCTAAATCGAGTGTGTACTAGAGAATTCCTAGGCTAATAAATGCAGGGCAAGTATTTCATTGTGACGATGCATTTTAAGAAAATCCTACACACCTTCAAAGTTTGTCCAACGTGTCTAAGTGGGGATAGTATCATCACGTTGGGCCCCATCACTGTCTTGTTGATATCAAAGCCATTCTGGGGGTATTAGAGGTGTGACGCCTAAGGACAGGATTCCCCTGAGTTTGGTGAATCATGATATCTTACATCGATTGTGTATTAGAAAGTTCCTAGGCTAATAAGTGCAAGGTGAGTGTTTTATTATGACGATGCATTTTATGAAAACTCTACACGCCTTCGAAGTTTGTCCAGCATGTCTAAGTGGGGACACTGTCATCACGATGGGCCCGTCACTGTCTTGTACACCCTTGATATTGAGTACAACTACTGGAGAAAGAATTTATCTTAATATAATATGTGAGTAATCTTTACAAGACAGTGACGGGGCCCATCGTGACAATACTGTCCCCACTTAGACACGCTGGACAAACTCCAAAGGCATGTGGAATTTTCTTAAAATGCGTCATCATAATGAAACACTCGCCCCACACTTATTACCCAAGAACTCTCCAATACGCAGTCGATGTGGGATATTACAATTCATCCAACTCAAGGAAGTCTTGTCCTCGAGACTCACACCTCTAATACCCCAAGAGTGGCTCTGATACCAACAAGACAGTGACGGGGCCCACTGTGACGATACTGTCTCTACTTAAACACACTGGACAAACTCCGAACATGTGTGGGATTTTCTTAAAATGCGTCGTCACAATAAAACAGTCACCCCACACTTATTAGCCTATGAACTCTCCAATACATAGTCAATGTGGGGCATTACACAGAAGATCGAGAGCAACAGCAAAAGACAACGATTTTGAGTGAAGCAATAGGAAACAGATTGATCAGACAATTGGTAGGTAGCGATCAATTATCAAACAGCGAAGAGGAAGCAGCAATGCCACCACAGCAGCAAGTAGAGGGCGCAACAACAACGACTGGAAACAAAAGGTTGGAACATAGGAGTAGCAACAAGCGAAGAGAGCAGTAGTTGCAGGAGCGGGCAGAGACCAAGAGGCAATAAGAGTTTTAGCCTGCTATGGGCAACGAGAAACCAAAAACGAAGAGTTTCAACCGGCTATCAACGAGAAACCAAAGGAACCAATATTCAAACTGCTCTAATACCATATAATTAATTGATATTACACTGGTTACAATGGGATATATATATATACATATAAATATAATCTTACGAACACAAAAGGCAACAAATTTAATAATTGAAAAGTATAAAATATTATGTATATGTAAAAGATATATCTTTTATTACATATATATATATGGTAACAATCTTTAACTCAAACGTAATTCAGCTCCATCTCCCCCCACTATATTGGCATGGGATCTTTTTTATTTTTATTTTTTACTTTTTATTCGTTTTTATAATGGTCAAAACATACTATTAAAAATATAAATATAAAAATAGAAGTGGAATAAAAATTGAGAATAAATTGCTACTGTTTGATGTTAACTTTACTCTAAAGTAATGTAAAAATTATACTATTTTTTGCTATTTTTGTGTAATGCTTTAGACATGTCTTACGGCTTTGTAGAAAGACATAATTCCTTCACATATCTCTTTGGAGGTGATGAGACATGAACGATGACCTTCCTAGAGGGAGCAAGCTAGTGAGCATTGGTAATTTTATTACATCTAATAACGTTGTTTACTCTAGTTCAATTTTTAGTGTAAACGGCTAAACTACCTATGATTGGGATCACAAGAAACTTTTACAATGAATAACCTGAAATTTGTGCTTGATAGAGACATTTAAGCACAGAAGCATTCGATTGGATGAAGCAGAAGGGTCTGATTGCTGTTCGTAACTGCAGATGTCATTCTGGACCCCATTTTTGTGTCAGCAGTACGTGGCTTTGTCTTCATGAGGTATTCCTGACTTTGCAGCATTGGAAGGCTAGCTTAGCTGCTCAAGAAAGCCACAAGAGACTACCAATTTAGCTAGTTGAGCATAGAAATTGTTGAAGCCGAAGTCATGCCAAGAGCGCACACCTCAAAATGGGGAAAATAAGATGCAAGAAGAAAACTGAAAAAGATTATGTCCTTTCCAATTAAGCCGATCGGTGCAAGTTATATCTAATCCTAAGCCCAAACCAGTGACTCCTTAAGCTTTCTAAATATAGATAACTCAAGACATATGGCATAGAACATGAATAGAACTTGAAGAATTTCAATGTTTCTTCAAACTCAAACTTACACAGTAACAACACGCTTAATTTCTCCCACCTGATAAGAACATCAAGCAGAATGCATTTGCAAACAAAAATGCAGGTCCAACCAAACAAACACAACATTTTTACAATGGAATATCTAACAAAATCATCTATTGCGTAAAGCATCTCAGCGAGCTGCTTCAATGCCATTCTAGTGTACAAGTTTACCTACAGATCTCTAATAGTTCCATTCCATCCACCGCCCCCTTTGTCATGTTCACACGAAGCCTCTATATAAGATGGATTTCCACTCTTCCCATCTCTGATGACCTTTTCCTTTTCCACGTCCTGCACCAAATCATCAAACATTTTTATGGTAGCTTTTGAGAAGTCAGTAAGCAATTCGAACAAGGAAGATAAACCCGTTTGGAATCCACTTAAAGTCATTCGCTGTGTCTCTTGCATGCAATTATGGTGCTTCCCTTTCTCATTTTCCAACCTGTTCCTGAAAGTTTCCAACAAGTCCTTCCTCTCTTCCAAATACCCAACTCGTTCTTGCAGGTCTAGCTCAGCTTTTTGATCCAAAAGCTTAGGTTCCAAAATTCTGTTCTCCATTCTCTGGAATGAATGAACCCTTCGGTCTAGATCTTTTGCAAGGATGTCAACCTTCCTTTTTTGTTGCTGTTCTTCTCCCTGTTGAATCCATAGAGCCTTAACATCTTTGCTAAAGCTCTTCATTGAATGCACAACTCCTTTATCAGGCAATTTGTCTAACAAGCTTAACCATTCTTGACAAATCATGAGTAAGGGAGGCCCGGTAACTCGGTAAGATGGTATTGAAGATCTGCTTTGGGAGCAGTATTTAACTTCAGGAGATATGAACTTGGTCAGCCACCCATAAAGAGCATCAAGATATGCTTTTTGTGCAGAAAAATACTCAGCAAAGCATGCCTGCCAATTATCGATTTCAGCTTCAAGCTGAAGGGTGGCAAGCCGGTGAGAATCGTTGCAGAACCTCCCGTAACTTGGGCAAGTATATGATTTCACTTCAAGCATGATTTTGTTTTGGGTTTCATGGGATTCAAACATGATTTGCCAGGTTCTTGAAAGGCTGCAAAAGAAAGAAAAAGGTAACATTATAGAGTGCCATGTCATGGCATCATGACATCCCTTGGGCAATTTTTTTAGGACTTCCACGTGATACTAACCACCTTACCCTTTGATAAGCTCGAAAATTTGTGGTTGCAATTCATCATCCCTAAGTTTTTCAATTCTTTTTGAAATAGATTCAGCAGTTCTGATGGCAACCAAGATTCGGGTATACAGATCTCGGACCGTAGATCTGGTTTTGTCCATGGTTCTCGCATCATCTCCTCTCACATCCTGGTTCTTCAGTTGTGAGCATTTCTTTTCATACATTTTCCTTGTGTGATCACCCGCCTAAATATGGACATTTGGAAAGAACATGTCAAAGGACATCATATCAAGAAGCAAGAGACAACTTGAACAAGTTAAAACAGAAACGATAAGCTTATAGACATTATGAAATGTAGAACATAGGAAAAGATGAAAAACATCAGTTGAAGAAAATAATTAGTGGAAGTAAAAGTGTATTTTCCTTATAAAGACATATTATTTCTGACAAGTGCCAATTCCACTTAAGAACTAATTCTCCCCTCTCAAGATTTATAAAGATTCACAATAAAAAAGAGTGAAACATTAATGCATGAACTTGGTAATACGACATAGACAGAGGCCATACAAGCAAAGTGAAGATTGGAACTTCCATGAGTAAAATGGATAGATTTACCTTAACTTCTTCATATAGCTTCTTCTCCCAGGCATATAACCGTCCTAGAGTTGATGAATGGCTTCCCGAATCCATTCCTCCTCCGCAATCATCAAAGAGATCATTCTTAAATTCCGTCCAAGTACAACTTTTCGAACTAGATGCAAGGAAACTCTTACAAGATGAAGATTGTGACAAAGTAGCCCGATGCCATGTAATAGATTGGATGAGTTTGGTTGAGTTTTCTGCATTTAGTGTAATAAATTCATAGAATATTGTTCTCTCAAGCCCAGGATCGCAAATAAAAAATTCAAAGCAAGTAGTACTACTAAGTACGCAGATATTCATCTTTTTGTACAGTATCAAGGTGAGACTAGCAAATAAAAAGTTCCCTCTTAGTCCAAAAGAATTTAAAAAATCATTAAGAAATCTAAAAGGCAATCCACTTAAAATCAAAACTTTTTTTTTTTTTTAATCTTTCGAGTTACAGGATATTTCAACAGCAAGAGGAGATAATACACAAACACATACACTTGCAGAACCAAGATTATGACATAACAACAAAAGAAAATAACTTTTAAGAGGAAAAGGGTATGAAGAAAAAGAAGGAACGCTCACCTTTTATTTCCTCCAAACCAGATTGAAGATTAACTCTATTAACTTCAAGCATCTTGGAAACCTCTTTTCCAGAATCATAAGCCCTGATGAAATGATCTTGTATATCCTTCAATGCTTCTAGCAGCTCTCTTCCTCTCACTGGTGTATCCAAAACTGCTAAACCTTGTTGTTCTCTTTGGCTCACATTTCTAACATCCATGGCCTTCATGACTTCAACTCCATTCTTCTCCTCCTCTTCTTCCTCTTCTTCTTCATCATCATCATCATCTTCTCCTGGTACTTGCTCAGCCCCCTTTTCTGCATCATCATCATTTTCTGCAACCATAGCTACTTTTCCTACTCCTCTTTCTCTTTCTTCCACCTCTTCCAGCTCTGGAATCCCTTCTTCTTCCCTTACAACCCTCAGATCATCATCAGAGTTCCTTCCAAACCCACCAAGAACTTCTGGTCTCATTCCATCAAATGGGTTGAAAAAATCCCACCCAAAATCTCTCTGTGGAGATGGCATTGGTGGTGGCATTCCTGTATAGAAGCACCCAAATGCTTGTTCATTCACCATTCTCACTCCTCTTTCTTTTGCTTCTTCTTCTTCTTCGTTTTCTTCTACTACTACTACTTTTTCTCCTTCTCCCACAACGTCATCCCTTTCAACCTCTGAACAATCTGAAGAAACAGAAGAACCAGAGGAATTATGACACACAACCGTTTCTTGTGTTGATTTGAAGGGTGTTTGCTGCAGGAACAGAGGATTTGTGATTGTGGTGTTGGAGGGAGGATAATCAGGACAAGGAGGAGGGAAAGTTATGAGATAAGGGGAAGAAGATTGAAAAGAATGCCTTGCAACAAATAATCTCAATGCTGCTGCTACGGCATACAAAGAATGAGAATATTTGCAATGTGCATCCGCAAGAGCATATCTGCGTTCCACAGCAGATTTCATCAGCCGTTTTCTTTCTTTACAGACTGAAACGACATCATCTTCATCCTCTAGCTTTGAAACCACACAACCCATTCCTAAATGCGGAGGTAGGAACAGTCTAGATGGTGTTGAGAAGCCAGTTTTACCCTCTATTTTTCAACAAAAACCTGTCATACAATTGAAAAGAACTGAAAAAAGTATTACTTTTTGGTCAGAAATCAGAAGTGCGTACCTCCAAAAGTTGGAGTGTTAGAACATTTTAATGGAGTTTTTGGTTAAGTAACACAAACCCACTTTGCTTCTAGATGTAATAGAAAGTGGTTATCTCAGGAAACAGGAGTTGTACTGAGTTCAGCAGAAGCTTTGGTGGAAAGAAGAGAGAATGAGCGAAAAGTAGTCAAAGTTCTTTATTTTGTCAAAAAAATAATAATAATAAAAGAAGATGTTTCTGTTTCTGGGTCTCTTTTACCTCTCATGCAGTATTATCCATTTCCAAATAAAGCCGGTGACTAGTTTTTGTTTCATACAAGGCTCAGAAAAGAAGAAGAAGAAGAAGAAGAAGAAGAAGAGAAAGACAAAATAAACTGAAAGGGAATTGAAACTAAAGAATGAAATGCCAAACAACAAGAAAAGAACATTGATAAACTAATGATTCTTCAGTTTCTTGCTGTTTTTCAGACAAAATAAACTGAAAGGGAATTGAAACTAAAGAATGAAATGCCAAACAACAAGAAAAGAACATTGATAAACTAATGATTCTTCAGTTTCTTGCTGTTTTTCTTCTTCTATATGTGGCTTTCAGCAGTAGTTTAAAGTAGGAAAAGAGAAAAAAACAGACACAACTTAGAAAAAGAGAAATCAAATGGGGTAAAAGAAAGATAAGTGGAGAAAGAAAGGACGATTCTCTTGTAGAAGAGCTTCCCCATCAACACATTTTTCTCCTCTGAATGTAGAAAATCTGCAAGAATTTTAGCTGGGACTTTCAACTTTGAGGGAGGCACGGGCACCAGTAGGAGACAACAGGAGTCAAAGTTCGGAGCGTAACACCCAAGAGAGACACAGAAAGTGGCCTGCACTAGTCTTTAGTTCTGATTGATACACTTAACTTGCAATTATTGCAATATAATAAAAATAATGAAAAAAAACAAAAAAACAAAAAGATATTCAGGTTGGATTTAATGGAGTCAGTTGTTTTTTACCCTAACCATAACACTATCATCAAAGTAAAGTAATATTTCATTGAGCGGGGTGGATTGAGTGAAATCTCCCTCTGGTATCGAAGTTGAAAATTAATCTAACGGGTACCACCCAGCATACTAATCTTTCTTTTTCTTTTTCTTATATTAGAATAATAATTAAAAAAACATAATGTTAGTATCAATGTGAATATTATTAGTGTATTATATTTTAAAGTAGATATAATATTAAATTATTTGTTATTACTTTAAGATATGCAAGTTTGATTTATTTAATAGCAATAAATATTGTAATTATTTAATTATTGATGTAGTTATAACTTAGTATTCACAACTATTTAACTACATAAAAATAATATAATTATAATAGTTAAATTCACATGTTTTCAAAGAGTAATAGCTTACTTAATTATATATGCTATTTCTAGATGTGGCTGTAATTATATTTATAATACAAATCATTGCCATCCCACATATGCCATGAAAATCTACTTTAAAACTTAAAAAATTAGACATTGTTTTGACCAAAAAAAAAATCATGTTTTGACCAAATCAATTAATAATATTTATTTTTGAAAATTAAAAATAAAACTTAAAATAATATTTGTAAAAATAACGTGAAGCTTATTTAGATTCTCTTCTTCTTATAGTAAGTACTGCAAAACAAGGGCTTTGGGGGCTTTGGGGGCACTTTACAGTAACATGTGACTCAACTTTGCATGGAGGTATGAGGGCATATCGATGGCGGTACTGTCACTAAGCAGCAAAGAAGCTTTGTGCATATGTATATGTTCGACGAAACTTTACACTGTCAATATTGTCCCCACTTAGCTACTCAAAGGTGTGAGGTTTTTTAAAAGACGTCGGACAACTTAAAGACAACATCCTGAACATGTTAGCCCAGGCTCGCTACACTACACAATCGATGTGGGATATACGCATCCAACCACCTTAGGGTTGTTCGTGCCCCGCACATATTAGCTCAGGCTCACTCTACTATACAATCGATATGGGATATATGTGTCCACCCTCCTCAAGGTCATTTGGTCCCCAGACGCACACCTCTAATAACCCCAAAGTATCTCTGATACCAACTGAAACAGCCACACGGCTCTACACTGTTGATATTATCCCCACTTAACTAGCAGAAGGTGTAGAGTTTTCTAAAAAGCCTTGAACAGTTTAAAGATAACACTCTGCACATATTAGCACTGGCTCGCTCTACTACATAACCGATTAAGAATATATGCATCCATCCACCTTGGGTTGTCCAGTCCCTGGACGCACACTTCTAATAGCCCCGGAGTGACTCTAATACTAATTGTAACGACCACGAGGCTCTACATTGTCGATACTGTCCCCACTTAACTACCCGAAGGTGTGGGGTTTTCCAAAAGGCCTCGGATGTATGCAAATATTTGATGTGGGTGTTTTCTTCAAGCTGTCCGAAGCCTTTTGAAAAATTTTACACCTTTGGGTGGCTAAATGGAGACAATATCGACAATGCAGAGCCTCGCAGTCGTTACAATTAATATCAGAGCCACTTTAGGGCACACTTTGAGGACCGGATGATCTAAAGGTGGGTGGATGCATATATCCCACATTGACTGTGTAGTAGAGCGAGCCTAAGCTAATATGTGTGGGACGCAGATGACCCTAAGATGGGTGGGTGGATGCACATATCCCACATCGATTGTGTACTGGAGTGATCGAGGCTAATATGTGCAGGGCATTATCTTCAAGTTGTTAGAGGTTTTTTGGAAAACCCCACACCTTCAGGTAACTAAGTGGAAATAGTATCAACAATAATACTTCGCAGTCGTTACAATTGGTATCAGAGTCACTCCGGGGCTACTAGAGGTGTGTGTCTAGAGACCAGACGACCTTGGGTAGGGTGGATAAAATATATCTCACATCAATTGTATAGCGGAGTAAGCCTAGGCTAACTTGTGCGAGGCGTTGTCTTCAAATTGTCTGAGGCCTTTTGAAAAACCCCATACCTTTATGTGGTTAAGTGAGGATATCATCATCACTGTAAAGCCTCGCGATCATTATAATTGGTATCAAAGTCACTCTGTGGCTACTAGAAGTGTGCGTCCAAGGACTAGACGACCCTAAAATGGGTGGATGCATATATCGTACATCGGTTCTGTAGTAGAGCTAGCATGGGCTAATATGTCTGAGGCATTGTATTCAAGTTGTCTAAAGCCTTTAAGAAAACCCCACACCTTCAGATGGCTAAGTGGGGTAGTGTAATACCTAAAATTTTAGTAACGTAATAACCAAAATTTGAGTTTAAAACACATTTTATTAACACATATAAGTATATATTTATGTACATATACATACATATATATATATATATATGTCATTGATATGCAATTAACTAGTTAGCATAGAAGTACAAAGGGATATACATTAATTAATATTAGACATATAGAAATGTTGGATAAATATACGCTTCTCTATTTGAATAAAAAAATAATATTTTTAGTATGATATTAATATAGAAAAGTATGCGTATAAAATATTAATTAGATGCACTCATGAAAATAATATTTTGTTTAGTATGATAGTAATATACATAGAGAAGTATATGTGTACAGAAAAGATATTCATGAATGAAATATCTCATTTGGTGTGATGTTAAGGTATGCATATGTAGGAAATGATAGTCCCACATTGGAAAGATAGAAACACTAATTGGAAGAGGGCTCTATATAAACTCCCCTACTCTACCCATTTCATTCATCCCAAAGACAAGAGTTGAAAATTCCTCTCGCTCTCTCTCTCTCTTTGCCTCCTTCTTGGCAATCTTAGTCCTAGTTCTTCTTTACTTGAGCTATTCTAAATAGTTCGCGAAGTAGTAGCAATGAAGTGCTACAGAATTTAGGAAGTGATCTCGAGGTGAGTTTCTTTCCCTTCTTTTAATTTATTATTTTGATTTAGATAATGCTTGCTTGTTCGTTAGTTTGATTTTATTCTTTACATTTATGTTATTCAATTATTATGTTGTTTTATGATAAAGAGAGTATGCTTTGTAGTTGCGTCCTGTACGTACAATCTTCTACATCAGAAATCAGAAGTCAATGTTTGTGAATGTGAATTGTTATATGGTTGGAGTATTTAGGTACTGTTGAAATATTTATTCACTATATTCTTACACACAAAAAATAAGATTAAATAAGATTCCAACCACGTACCGGTACGGGAGACTTTCTGTGTTCCATGTAGAATTGGAACTGGCTGTCAATACTTACACCAAAATGGAACTGGTTTCAAGAATGATCCCACTAGAGATGGGTTTGAGTTTCAAAATTGATCTCTCACCCTAAATCTGGAGCACATAGGTTACTTTCGTCCGGTCTAAATTACGACTGAAATAATATATTGTTTTAACCGAATTAATCCCTGAAAGTATTTGATATACTTGTATTATCTGGTTGAAATAATGAATTAAATAGATGGAATGATTCACTGGACTTTTTACCTCACCCCCCCCCCCTATTTTTCACATCTCAAGGAATTAATCAGCTTACGAGGATGTTTATCTATTGAAAGTTTTTATTTATTTCAATATAGGGCACATCGACCCAAGCTAAATCATGTATTTCAGCTTCGAATTTATTTTTCGCTATAATAGATTATTGTGATCAGAATTTTCGAATGAATATATAAAGAATCTTATTTATTATGATGTCATTTTGTACATAGGAACCCTAATGGATTTGGGTCTAAGAAGAAAAAAATGTAGCACGGGCCCGTCTTCCGGGCAGCCTGAGATTATTGATCAAAGAAAATTAAAACATCAGATGATATAGAAGATGGGGCTCAGGAGGCGGGGTGTTACAGGTAGGGACAGCGTTAACAGTACAAAGCCTCGCAGTCGTCACAGTATGTATGTATGTGTGTGTGTGTAAGAGATGCCTTCCTATGCATCATCTTCAACACCAGCTGCAATTAGGTGAGAGCTAAGGTGTTCGAGGCACCCCATTCAATTCAAAAAATGTGGTGGGCATAGTGCCCAAGCCGCCATGATTTTTATTTTTATTTTTTGTATGAATTGAACTGGAACATTTGTCTTGGAACTTTATAGAGAATTTGTGTTTTTTAAGCAAAATACTAGAGTCAGTCATTCAGTCACTACTGTAATAATGTTAAATCATGTAATTTTTTCTATAATTACAATATTTATAATTACTAGAATAATACAATATATTTTAACATACATAACATTATTTATATAAAAATTATAAAAATTATAATTATATTAATCACTTTAATATTTTATTTTTATATAACTATAAATTTCATTTTGTTGAATAAAAATAATAATATAATAGTTATTATTGTTGAGTTTGTTATGTAACTATAACATAACACTCATCAACATACATCTTAAGATTCTACATTAACTATCTATTAATTATTATAAATATTATAGTTGTATAATAAATATAATTAATAATTATTTTGATATTATATGTATTGAATTTTAAATATATATGTATTTATTTATTTAATAACTTTAAATAATATAATTTTATAAAAATTATGACGCGCAATAATCAATATAACACTTACATTATTATTATTATTATTATTATTATCGTATCATTGTTATTTATGTGGGATGAATACGGCACTGGGGGAGAAGTGAGAGCCGACTAGTGGGTCATTGGCAGTTCAAACTGCCCGTACACGTTCAGTTGAATTTTCCGGTGTTGAAAATGAAAATCAGTCGTGGTAGAAACCGAGTGATCAGCTTTGACCAAAACACAGTTGCAGTCTTTTTCGGTAAGAAATCAGACTTTACACGAGGCAAGTGATGAGTTTGCAATAAGGGTTCCCATGGTTTTCAATTTGCTATGTAAACTTTATTTCTAACACCAATTGTTATAATATATAATTAAAAATATTATATACATAAATACAATCCATAATACCTAAGTATCTACACTAATCAAGACCAATTGATGTGAAAAAAAAATGAATAAAACTAAGTTATAAAAATATTGTGAAAATGCATTTCATCAATGCTATCTATCTTGAAAGTTGTTATATATTAATACGTAGTTCAAAACGATCAAACAATTACTAAGAAAAATATTAAGAAAATATGTTATTTATTTAATTGTTACTTTCAACTTAATTTCTAGGGGGACCTTGTCTATTTTTTCCATGGGCAAGACAGTAACCCATTGAGTCATCCTCCACACACCAACCTAATGGGTCCCTGACATTATCCAACATTGCCATAAAATTTAGTAGTAGTGGAGTATTTCTTAATTTAGAACATCATCTCACAATATGTCATATATGTTACATTCTCTCGAAAATTCCAATTATATTTGCCCTAATTTACAGTATTTACTACAAAATACTTAATCTACAACGGAATCCCCTGAATCAAGACCCTTCACCCTTGTCCCACGAAGTGGATCCTAAAAGGTGGTAAAAGGAGTAGTGAGTACAACATGGCTATCAAAAAGATGTATGCATGTAAGTTCATGAATTGTTAACACATTTTAAACAGTAATAGTAGCACTAAGTCATATGAAATATTTAATATGCTCATTAGTGAAAAATCAGTTTGACTAGTAGAGACTCGTTGTAGTGTCAACGAACACAAGATATATATCAAACAATCAAACCTGCTATCGGTGTCAACGGACATGCGACGTCTTTTTACAAGAAACCCAGTGCTTTACCATACTTGCCATGTACTGTTGTCACCCTTATTGAAAATTTTTAGAGAATAACAGTTCTTCGATCTAATAGATCTTACTAGGCACCAAAAACTCATAAACCCATTTTCATCGCGCAGTTTATAGAACATGTAAGAAACTAAAATATATGCAAGTGAAATAGGGTAAAATAGAACAACACACATGACAACTAGAATGTCATAAACACTATTCATAGTAAGAATACTTCTCTTGGAGATTTCAATCTCGATTCCCATATTTGGTATGTTGTCCTATGTACATATACCTATTAATACCATTCTAAGGTTTGTATATAATTTGATTGTATGTATTCTTCTATTCTTAACCCATTATGGTCTATATGGTCAAAATTCCTCAAATTCTCATACTAAGCCAAGTCTCCCTTAAATTTCAAGTTTGCTCAATCTTTTCCTAAATTTTCCTGTGATCATACATACATCGAATGGTTACAAAGATTTGACTTAAATCAACGAGACTCATCAAATTTTCTCCAAAAACTTGGATTGCCATTTTTGGACACCATTTTATATCATTATGAAGCACCTAATTTAAGGTTTTTGTTATGTCCGTGCTATGTCACATATTTCTATTTTTGGTTCAATTTCCCTAGATAAACATGTTCATTTTACTTGATATTTGACATCAAATATCATCACTTACCCAAAAACATCTCCACAAAATCTCATCACCATCGGACAACTTTAGGTTGGTCAATTTGATGCCCAGTCCTCTATTTTCATTTTGTCCAAGGATAGAGACAAGGTTCGGTATCTATATTATAAACCTAGCAAATCTTATCCAATCAAGCTGAAATTTAGCATACACTGATCCAGGAACCTGCCATAAAAAGTTTAGAGCAAAATAAAGTCTCTAACCCATCTAAGTCATGGCACAAATATATTGTCACAATGTATGTTATGACAGATTTGAGTAAGTTTATGATTCCATCTCATTGTTCATTCAATTTGCCTGCTTTTTCCTTTTAGCATGATAACCATATACATATTCCATCTCAAGCCTAGATTATGGACCAATTTGATAAACCAAATTCAATTCTATTACTACTTCGTCTCAACTTTATCACAATTTATGCATATCAATTCACATATCGTCCATAGTTGCATCATTTAAAACAACACCATTCACAGAAAAGCTAATTTTCTTACCTTCTATTCAGTTTGAATTCCTCTCCACAAGTGACAGTTCCTCGTACCAAGACTCAACTATGATATTCACCTCTTCATCCCCTTGAGTTTTATTATTATGATCATGTGGTTTAAGCTTCCCAAGCGTAGCAATGTAGGAGAAGAAGAAGGATAGTCACAAAACTTTTCTTTGCAATGAAGGAAGAAGAGGAAGAAAATGGAGAGTTGGAGAAGAAAGACCCTTTTATAGGGGTGTCCACTGTTGTTACAACTACAAGTATACAATATTACAATGTAAATGATGATATAAAATTGAAGATTGTCCTCAAAGAATAGTGGAAACTCAATAATCCTAAATCCCAATATATCTCTCTTTAAATTTTATTTAGGTCACACAATTTAATTGAAATAAATCAAACTTAACAAAAGATAAATTTAACTAAAATTCGAATGAAAACAATATGGGTTGAGTATGTAGGATAGTAATCACATGTGATCCCCTTTAGTTTATCCTTCAATCATCTATTCCTTGTTTTTGTAGGTTATAGCACTTGTTATTAAAATTCTCTCCTGAGTGTATTTCAATATCTATCAATATATTCCCTTATAACTTCTCCTAGCTACATTGTAGAATACGCCAATGCTATAGACTAATTTTCCCATGCAACCTCCTATAAGATCAAAGCTCTTTCGAGTCAATAGAACTTTCTAGTTCTGTGTTTTAATAATCGAATCACCAGATCCCTCTTCTGAGTTTATCTAACAATCTAAGATCATCCTATTTATGTCTAGTAGACAGGAAGCAATAATCACACAAAACATAAAATAAAACTCTGAAATAAGTCAATTAAATTTGAAATGAAAGGTTCCTATAATTGATTTACATCCTAGAATGAAGAAATTAGCTAGACATGGAATTCATGATACACAACATTGAATTTGACCTATTAGAAACCATAAATATAATTCGATCTCTTTGCCTTCTCTTCGTTCCTTTCCGTCTCTGTCAATTTTTTTAGGTCGCCTTTAGTTCTTGTCTCTCATCTATTTATATCCATGCATGTTCTCCGCACAAAATCATGAGTTAAAATCCCCTAAAAACTTGCTTTAATCACACTAATGTGGTAGTGATTCATGGTAATCTCTATCACTTAAAATCTTACAAAATCCCGCAACTTGGCAAAAATATCTATAGTTATACAGTACCACAGTAGCGCTTTCATGAGTCATTTTTTCCCTTGGGTTACCGCGATTTAATATTGCAATAGTGAGTTCTGCTTTATTTCTTTCATGTCCTCATTCTGATTAATGCAATAGTGTATTGCGGTAATGAATGCCTACACTATTTTCTTCATTGTCTCATTCTAATTACCATGGTACAATACCGTGGTAATCCCAACCCCGTATCTTTAAGCAGTGTACATTGCCACCGTTCTCTTGACAGTGGACTTAACAAAACGACAAGTCGGGCCGGTGCTACATTACAAGCGACACACACTTGTTTTTTTTTCTTTTTCAATATCTTGTGCCTTTGTATATAAATCAAAAATATAAAATTTTCAATAAAATCAAGGCAAATTAAAAGAGATAAAGAAATTCAAACTATTTTATTCATAATAGAAATTGAGAGTACTAAACTCTTAAAAAAACTAATTGTTACAGCGGAAGACTTCAAAATCCTTTTTAGTAGAAAAACATAAAAAAAAAACTTTGGGCAACATGCCCTAAAAATTCTAAAGATAAAATATTGTAGACACTTTCTAAAAAGCTATCTATATTCAACTACTCAATGGGTTCATGTTCCTGAAAAATAAGAAAGGAAGAATGAGCATATAGCCCAGTGGATCATTTTCAAACAACCATCTTTCATATTCAAACTCACAACACAATCATAATTCAAACACTTGCAATCATTAAGCGTTTCAAACAACAATTTGTTTAAGTCGAGTCTCAGACCAAAAGAGCCTTTAACCCCTTGATGTTCTTAACAAAGTACCTCCTTAGAGTGAAATATAGCTTTTCTTAGCCAATTTCATTGGACTTTTAGACTTCAAGGGAACTTATCCACCAACCAAGTATTTTGGTCTTAAAACCATATGAACTAATCATATGAAAAGAACATCCATAACGTCGACATGACCACTATGATGGTACGTGGTTATTATCTCCATCATCTTTGATTAATTTTCATATCATGATCTCATAAAATAAACTTTAAAATATGAAATCAAACTAAAATTCAGAGTATACCCAGTTAATTCATGATACACTCATAAAACATGCATCATACTTTAATTTAAAAGCCTAAGCATGATACTAACATGGCATGGATGATAAGATTTCTCAAGCATGAATCAAAACTGAAATACTGAAGTAAACATTTAAAATTCTAGAACTGAAGTTGAAAATCTTTGAATTCAGTGAAAAACACACAACAATGAGCATGCCATGAATTCAAATAAGAACAGAAGGGTGTTCTAGAAATCACTTCCTCCTTGTGACGCTTTCTTCCTGAATTTCGGCAGCAATTCCCCCCACGTACTAATGCCAATGAAGATCGCCCAATTTAATTTTTCAATTCGAGATCTTTTCACACACACAAGAAAAGAAAGATGGGAAAAGGTGTCAAGAAGAAGGCTTTGAGAAAACAAGATAAGCATTCAACTCTTATTTTTTTGGAATGAATAAAATTATGAGCCTAGGGGGGTTTATATAGATTTTTCAAGGGAGAAAATTAGAAAGTTTTGTGTCCTTCTTTAAATAAAACACCCTAATTCTCCCTAATTTCATACTTTCTAATTTTTGGAGCAAAATGAATATTTTTCAGAATTTTTTTGATTTTAAAAATATTTTTTGAAATTTAGAAACTATTTTTTGGAATTTTCAGATTTTTTTTCGTATTTTTCATTATTTTTTCAATAATTTTCGTAATTTAAATTTCGAATTTAATATGGTTCTTAGGATTTTTCTCGAGACACGCATTCGATTTTGATCAGAACCGTTGGATTGATCTCGGATCAATCAATAGAAATCGGATTCTCGATCTCAGCCGTTGGATTTCCTCGAGCACATCAACGATCGCGATCTAATCAAAATGGCTTTGATCTGAACCGTCCGATGATCCTCGAGCGCATCAACATTCGCGATCTAATCACCCGGCATTGATCTTCGTCGTTGGATGCACCTTGAGCGCAGCACCAGATGATCATCTTACCGTGAGCACAAATCCTAGCCGTTGGATGATCATCGATTTTAGTGTTCAGATCTAGTTCGCGATCAACGAACTCTCTTCTGGCCGCATGATGATCCTCGAGTTACGTATGTAGATCTCTAGCCTTTCGATCTTGATGATCCAATACACCCAGACGTTCATTTTGGCTTTAATCCCATTCCTTGGATTTTGGCAAATTGTTTTTGGACCGTTGGATGCAGTTTAAGTTTATTTTTTTGATTTTTCAGCCAAATTTCTTGCTTTTTTTTCGAATTTTTGCCAAATCTCGATCTCGATTGACTTTCTAATCCTGTTTTCATAAAAAAAATTGCACATATCCTTGTATTTTTGGCTATGATATCCCATTTTATGCATTATAATCATATTTTTTCTTCCAAAAATCCCTTAAATTGATTTTTATCCCTCATTTGGAAAACTAGGACTTGCTAAAATTCTCATTCGTCAATTATGTATAATTTTCTAAGTAAAAATTTAATTTTCATATGAATTTTTTTTTTCAAGATGTTACAACTTACCCTCCTTAGAAAAAATTTCGTCCTCAAAATTTGTACATATTTAGGTATTCCTCGTAAATAGATGCGGGTACTTGGTCTTCATCTCACTTTTGAGTTCCCATGTGGCTTCTTTGACCCCGTAGTGTTTCCATAGCACCTTCAATAATGGGATATCCTTTGTTCTTAGATTCTGTACCTTATAATCAAGGATTCTGACTGTTGTTTCCTCGTAGATAGCATCATCTTGAATATTCACCTCCTCCCAGTGAATGATGTGAGAGGGGTCAGATTCGTATTTCCTCAACATGGATACATGGAATACGTTATGTGCTGAAGTCATCCAGTTTGGTAGATCCAACTCATAAGCACATTCTCTGATTCTTCTAAGTATTTCAAAGGGTCCTGCAAACCTCAGAGATAACTTCCCTTTGAATCTGAACCTTTTGATACCTTTCTGAGGACTGATCCTCAGAAATACTTTGTCCCCAACTTGGAACTCTAATGGTCTTCTCCTTTCGTCTGCGTAGCTCTTTTGACGGCTCTGCACAGTAGTCAGACTCTTTTGTATTAACTTGACTTGGTTGCTCGTTTCTTCCACCATGTCTGGCCCAGTTAATACTTGATCTTCAAGTTCAGCCCAACAGGTAGGTGATCTGCAGGGTCTTCCATAAAGAGCTTCGAATGGAGCCACTTTTATGCTTGCCTGATAACTGTTGTTATAGGCAAACTCTGCCAAGTGTAAGTACTTGCTCCAATTCCCCTTGAAGTCTAGAACGCAAACCCTCAACATATCTTCCAAAATTTGGATAACTCTCTCAGACTGACCATTCGTTTGAGGGTGAAAGGTTATACTCATGGTGAGCTTAGTACCCATCTCATTATGTAGACTTTGCCAAAACTGTGAAGTGAAGCGAGAGTCTCTGTCAGACACAATAGATTTGGGTACACCATGCAGTCTGACGATTTCTTTCACATAGATTTTTCCCAGCTTGTTGACTTGATCTGTGGATCTAATTGGCAAGAAGTGGGCCACTTTGGTGAGACGATCCACTATCACCCAAATAGTGTCTTCTCCTTTTTGGTTCCTAGGTAAACCACTAACGAAGTCCATGGCAATGTTATCCCACTTCCATTCAAGGATTGGGAGTGGTTGTAACATTCTAGAGGGTTTCTGGTGTTCTGCTTTCACTTGTTGGCATGTTAAGCACTTAGAGACATATTTGGCTATGTCCCTTTTCATTCCTCTCCACTAGTAGGTTTTCCTGAGGTTCTGGTACATCTTATCCCCACCAGGGTGCATGGTATACTTAGTCTTATGAGCTTCATCCAATATGACCTACTTGTTCTGTCCCTGCTAAGGGACACATATCCTTTCTCCGAGCCTTAGGATGTTTTCAGCATCCATCCTGAAGTCAGTATGCTTTCCTTGCGTGACTCCTTCAATTAGTTGAGCAAGCCACTTGTATTGCTTCTATTTATCCCTGATCTGGTGTAATAGGTCCGGTTGGCAAGACATATTGTAAAGATAGGCTTTTTTTCGTTGAGGTTTACACCCAACCTAAAATCTTCAATCAATTGGTACATCTGGCCTTTTTCTTCCTCCTGTTTGTTGAACTTCCCACTCAAAGCATCGGCCACCACATTGGTCTTCCCCGGATGGTAGTGTAGTTGAAAATCATAGTCTTTCAAGAATTTCATCCATCTCTGTTGCCTGAGGTTCAACTCCTTCTGGGTGTAGATGTACTTCAAGCTCTTATGATATGAAAACAGCTCAAATTTCTCTCCATAAAGGTAGTGTCTCCAAAACTTCAGGGCAAACACAATGGTCGCTAGCTCTAGGTCGTGAGTAGGGTAATTTCTCTCATGGACCTTCGGTTGTGTCGAAGCATAAGCGACTACTTGTCTTTCCTACATCAACATTGCTCCAAGCCCACTCAGCGAAGCATCAGTATAGAGTATGTAAGTAACACCAGGAGTTGGGGTGACTATAACAGGAGCCGTAGTCAATCTTGTCTTCAGTTCTTGGAATGGCTGTTCACATTTCTCATCCCACTGAAACTTAAATCCTTTTCTGGTTAACTTAGTCATAGGTTTTGCCAAGTTGGAAAAGTCCTTAATGAACCTTTTATATTAGCCTGTCAAGCCCAAAAAACTTCTAATTTTTGTTACTATCTTGGGCTCCTTCCAACTCATAACGGCTTCCACTTTCTCTAAATCTACAAAGATGCCTTTTACTGATACAATGTGGCTTAGGAACTTGACAGTTTCCATCCAGAACTCACACTTACTGAATTTAGCATATAGTTGGTTTCTTCAGAGGGTTTCTAGCACTATCCTCAAGTGTTCTAAGTGCTCAGCTTCTGACTTAGAGTAGATTAGGATATCATCCACGAATACCACTACAAACTAGTCAAGGTACTGTCTGAACACTTGATTCATCAAATCCATAAAGGCAGCCGGGGCATTGGTCAAACCAAATGGCATCACGGTGAACTCGAAGTGTCCATATCTTGTCCTAAAGGCAATCTTGTATATGTCAGACTCCCTGATTCTCAGCTGATGATAACCTGACCTAAGATCAATTTTAGAGAAATGAGTGGTTCCTCATAATTGATCAAATAGGTCGTCAATCCTTGGTAAAGGATATTTATTCTTTATTGTAGCTTGATTCAACTTTCGGTAGTCGACACAAAGTCTCATAGAACCATCCTTCTTCTTCACGAACAACATTGGAGCTCCCCAAGGTGATTCACTTGGCTTGATGAAACCTTTCTCCTTGAGCTCGTCCAGTTGAGTTTTCAGTTTAATTAGTTCTGTTGGCGCCATCCTATAAGGAGGCATAGCTATAGGGTTGCTTCCAAGGTGAAGTTTGATCTTGAACTCTAACTCTCTTGCTAGTGGCAGTCCAGGTAAGTTATTTGAGAACACATCCACTACAGTTAGGTCATGAATATTCTTTAAGCTTGTAGGTTCTTCTTTAGAGAGTTCCTCGAACTCATTCGTCTGCTTCAAGTAATTCAGCAATGCTAGGGTTGGACTTCTTGGTAGTCTCTGTATATCCCCATTGATTTTAAAGATTTCCCTAGAAGGTAATGTTAGGGTCATCCGTCTCTTAGGACAATCTATCTAGGCGTGCTAACCAATCCATCCCCAAGATTATATCATAGCCATAGAAAGGTAGGGTATATCGGTCGACTGTTAAAAGTTTATCCACAAACCTAAGGTCATAACTACACATCTTTTTTGAAGTCACAATGGTCCCTATTGGTGTGGACACATTCAAAGTTACAGGTAGTGTTTTCATCACAAGTTGTAACCTATCAGCTAGTTCTTCAGAAACAAAGGATTTAGAGGCACTCGAGTTAAACAATAGTTTCACAGCAACATTAAATAACAGGAATGTACCTTCCACTGCAGGGACTTGGTCTTCCTGGGCCTCAACTGTGAACACTCTAGCCTAGTTCTGACCACGGCCTTGGTTTTGCCCCTGATTGGCATTTTGATTTTGTCTGGCTTGAGGGTGCCCATTCTCACCTCCTCCCTGGGTGTTCTGTTGTTGTTGTTGTTGTTGTTTGGGAACTTGAGCTGATGCTGTTGGGTAGTTTTTAACAAGATGCCCCCTCTGTCTGCATACAAAGTACAATCCTAGCCTCTTAGCCTGCTCCCTTGCCTCATCCATGTTCTCTCCCTATTTTTGTGGTGCATTCCCACCATTCTTACTTTTCTTCTGAGCCCCTTGGCTATTTTCATTCCCAGGCCTCTTGTTCTTTCCTCTCAACCTTTGCTCTAGGTTGAGCTCTTGTTCTACGATTATGGCCCGTTCAACAACTTCCTTGTAGGTTCAGAGGCCCAATGTCATGATAACCTTTCGGATCTCGATCTTCAAACCCTGTGTAAATCTGTTGGCTTTCATCTTTTCTTCCCGGATCAATTCTTGAAAGAATTTGGCCAGCTTAGTAAATTTCCTTTCGTATTCAGTTACTGTGAGATCCCTCTGATTGAGTCTCACGAAGTCTTCTTGCAACTTTCTGAGAGTTGCCTCTGGAAAGAATTTGTCATAAAATTTTTCTCTGAACTCTTCCCAAGTCATGGTCGCAACATCAGTGTTGGGATCCATCTGCATCATCCTCCACCATCCACGAGCTGGTCCTTTGAAATGGTGTGTGGCTAGTTCGTGAGCCCGTCACCTTCAGTACATTTAGTACTCTTCCATCTCCTGTACCAGTGATTAATAGAGATGCAGTCAGTAGTTCCATCAAATTGGGGAAGGTGGAGCTTTTGCAAATCTAGCAGCATCTTCTTCTCTCTTTCATCCTCCAGGTCCTCTAGATTCCTTTGACGTTCCTGAGGTACTGGTGCTGGGACTTGGACTGGAATAAGCCCATGTGCTTGAGGCTGCGGAGCCATCTGAGGGATTATCTGTGGAAGTGTCCTTCTCAGCTGATCTAGTACCCTCTATGACAATTCATTCATCATGGCTTCCATCCATGCCTCCATCCCGGCAGGCACTTCCTGCTCTTGTTGTTCAGTTTCCTCAGAGGTGGTGGATCGAGTTACGTACCTTCTAGCTCCAACCATTTTCTTGTAAAATTAAGTAAAGTGTCAGTATGTGTAAAATATTCGTGTTATCACGGCTCTAGATTCAGTTTCTAGGTTTTTTATTTATTCAGTGGCCAATAGTCTTTCTTCTAGGTTCTTTTCGTGCATTGGTACAGGATTTGGTCTTAAAGCAAATAAACAGTAAGGCATGCATATCACACAATCATACAATCAAGCTAGCACAGCAAGGTTCGAAGCTTCCACCTAAGCTTTCAGGTTCAAGTGTCTCATACCACTCTACCCCTTCCACTTTGGCTTTCATTCAGAACAGAGCCACACCCAAACAATTTTGCAAATTGCTCGATAACTAAGGTTCCCGAGCCTACTATACTCAACCATCCCATACCAGCGAGCATAAAGAAACCCATTCTGCCAGAGTTACCGATCATTCACCACACATGGTCCATCATTCTCCGAATCTAGGCTTCCTCCATAACCCTGAATTCCTATACATCCCATACTATATAGAAACTGAAAATTATAGAAGCTTCCCAGTCTCGTGTCCTGATCAAACAATTTTTTATTTTCACACAAGTTTTAGGCTTTAGCCTATGTCCTAGAGTTTTATGTTTTTGATCCACTATGTCACTCATGGCTACACACGTTTCTACCTAAGGTCTTTTCTCTGGACCTAGGGTTCAGTTCTGGTTGACTTACAACCTCTGCTGGTCAAGATACCACCTTTGGCCTCTTTTTCGACTTCTAATCAATTCCTTGCCCTAATTTTTCATCTTCTAATTTTCTTTTATAGAAAATAAGAGTGTTCTTCAACTTCAACTACTCATATAAGCTAGTTGGACAACCTCCAGATCAGGCGACGAGACCGAAGTCTGCTTACCAACCGCGCTTTCGCGGGCGGGATAACCCACCTCCCTTTCAATGTTTAGCTTTACTCAGGACAAGGCTTACCCACTATTAGCTCAACTTGTAGTCTTTGTATCCAAACAAAATATTTTAAAAACATATACTTCATTTTTGAAAACACTTTCTAAAACATTTTTCAATTTCAAAAATAGAAGATACGACATTCAAGATTCAATTCACCTCTAAGTAAAACCCTAATTTTGAGTTTCTAATTCTAGTCAAACCACTACTGATTAACTTTCTAATTCTAGCCCAAGGCACCTAAAGCCTAGGCTCTAATACCACACTTGGTATCAGAGGAAACTTTCTATTCTTGGCCCAACAACTAATGTCTAGGCTCTGATACCACCTCTGTAACACCCCGACCCCCATATCTTTAAGCAGTGTACATTGCCACCGTTCTCCTGACAATGGACATAACAAAATGGCGAGTCGGGTCGATGCTACATTACAAGCGACACACACTTGTTCTTTTCTTTTTCAATATCTCGTGCCTTTGTATATAAATCAAGAATACAAAATCTTTAATAAAATTAAGGCAAATTGAAAGAGATAAAGAAATTCAAACTATTTTATTCATAATAGAAATTGAGAGTACTAAACTCTTAAAAAAAACTAATTGTTACAGCGGAAGACTTCAAAATACTTTTTAGTAGAAAAACATAAAAAATACTTTGGGCAACATGCTCTAAAAATTCTAAAAATAAAATATTGTAGACACTTTCTAAGAAACTATCTATATTCAACTGCTCCATGGGTTCATGTTCCTGAAAAATAAGAAAGGAAGAGTGAGCACATATCCCAGTGGATCCTTTTCGAACAACCATCTTTCATATTCAAACTCACAACACAATCATAATTCAAACACTTGCAATCATTAAGCGTTTCAAACAACAATTTGTTTAAGTCGAGTCTCAGATCAAAAGGGCCTTTAATCCCTTGATGTTCTTAACAAAGTACCTCCTTAGAGTGAAATATAGCTTTTCTTAGCCAATTTCATTGGACTTTTGGACTTCAAGGGAACTTACCCA
>JAJIYU010001293.1:0-37256 GCA_030144865.1 Tinospora cordifolia | reverse complement strand
AACGTGATTTATTTTATTTCTTTAATAAATATTGTAATAAACATTTAAATCTTGTTTTCGAACATTTTTATATTTATTTAGTATTTTTAAAAATTTATTTATTTCTTTTTTCTAAACCTCTGTGTAAATTACATTTTATACATAATACAGTTTAACTAATATATAGGCGTAACTTGTATTACTAATCTTGTATATAATAACACGTATGTACATGAGTGGTTTGTACAACTACGTGTATTTATACACATTTATCTTTATTTAAATTAATTTATATGTCATAAAAATTACGGGTTGTTACACTACCGTAGTAGTGGCAAGGATTACCGTAGTAGTGCGAAGAATTAGTGGATGATGATACTTTTTAGCTAATTTCTTCTCCTTCTCTCCTTTGAATGAGAACTTAAGGTGTCCCTTTACATGAAAGGTAAAGAGAAAGGTGGCATGAAAATAGCTAAGGTGGCCAGGAGAAGTTGTCTATAAAAATCCATTCTCCAACAAGATCATCATCATCTTCTTCTTCTATTTTCTAGGAAAAAAAACCTCCAACTCACTCTTATCTTCAAGATGCTATTGTTGCAGCCTAGAAGCTCAAAATCATAGGATTTTGGTGTCAAATTGAAGAGGGTGGTGATAGTTGGGAATCAAAGAAAAGGGGAATGATTATTGGGGGAGGAAGTTCTAGTTAATCAAGGCTTTATTCTAAGGTAAAAAGCTCATCTGAATGTGTTTTTAATTTCTTGATGTACATTGATGAATCTTATGTCAATTATTATGGAAACTGAACGATAGAAACATAAGTTGAACTGCCTGAACATATTACTTATCTTTTCCCATCCATGAAAAGGAATGGTTACCATGCTGAAATCAATTGTATTTAATGTTACTAGTTGAATAAAATGATGGTGATTGATAAAACTTGGCTTAAATGTAACATGTACAGAGAAGAAGTCGTGATTAGTGATTTGTTTTAGATGACTTCTAAGACATGGATGACTTGTTTCGAAACCAAATTGAGAAAGTTATAGAACATTAAAGAAGACTCTCTATGAGCCAAACTCATGCATTCATGGTGCATGAAGCATGAACTATTGTCAAAGAACAATACCTGAAAATAGAACCCAAAAGGGTGTTAACCTTAATCTAAAAATACTAAGCAAATTCTCGAGATTAGTTTTAGGGGAGGTGAACCACTTTGCAAAAATTTTGGTTGTAATTGGTTGAATATTCAATTCCCAATAAATTAGACAAGTTAGCTACATAGAGGAAGGGACTATCTACGAGAAAGAACAATCCTCCATACTTTGACTAAAATAGAGATCAAATAATGTTAGAAAGTTATCAAATGTTTTTTGAAAATACTTGAAAGGGTGAAACATCATTCTACAAAATTTTAGTTCGATCGGAGTTACGGTGTATCCACATAAAATTATTTCAAAAAGGTCATGCTAAGGACATTAGCACCTATATTTTTATATGAAGTTAATTTTGAAAATTTGGGACCAAAGGACTACATTGTGGTTAACCAGACTTTTGAACTAGAGTTAACACCCCTTGACAATTCAATGAACAAATGAACAAATGGTTGACCAAAAGATTCACCCAAAAATAAATTGTAGAATGTAAATGTGAGTAAAACTATATAAAAACTTGTTTAATTGATAAAGTTGATGCTAAACAGGAGACATGGGCCTAGAGAGTCCAAATTCAAAGAAAAAAGGATTTGTAACAATTGTGAGTAGTAATTTTAATTTACTTGCTTATGCATATAATTCTATTAATTGTATATTGTATATATTGCATGCATACATGGCTTTTGATGTAGCATGAGTCACATGAGACTTTGCCTAAATTCGTGAGTGGCAAACTCTAAATTCTAGAGGTTATGCCTAAATTTGTAAGTGGGTTTGATATGTTCTTATTAGTGATATGTTCTTACTAGCACTATGGCAAACAATTGGAGATAGACATAGTTTTGGAATGATGTTTTTTTTAGATATTACCATTTGTCTTGCAAGGGGTTTGAAGTTTGGACATTGAAACTCATCTTTGATCTATATGCGTTACATGTTTTGCTAGATTATGATCTTACTTTATTTATTCTTATATTTGATTGTTGTTTTTTGTTTATGCTTCCATATTGATTCTAAGAACATTTGTTAAAGTTCATGGATTAAGTTGCTATTTACTGAGCTTTGTGGTTTTCAGGTTCACCATTGTTATACTATTTTAAGTCATTTGGTTTTAGATAAGGACAAGGGCATGTTGAATGAGTAATCTATCCTAGGTTCTAAGAGCTTAGATTGGATTAGTTTCTTTTTTATGTGTTTTATAAAAAACAATGTAATATAGTAAGCTTCCACTATATATATGTATATAGGCATTTTGATGATATGGTTGATGATGAGACTTATAATAATCGGGCGAGTGAAGTGGTGTTTAGCTTGTAAGGTTGTTATGTTGTTTGGCTCATCGGAGGGGTCTAAACACTCTAACGGGAAAGGAAACAACATTTTAATAGAAAAGTGACACATCCTTATGTCCAACGAATGTTTATCCTATGTAGAATACAATTGAACTTGATAATCAATAAAACTTGAAAATGGTTTACAATATAATTTAATTGTTCACATTTTTATGAGTTATCAAATAATTTTTTTCATTTGATAACTTGTCAACCTATGAGACTCAAATACAGACTTCATTTAGAGTGATTTTTGAAACTTGTTGACCTGTGAGACTCAAATACGGGATGCTATTGTTGAGACATGTAATCTCAAATGCTATGTCTCGGTAGCATCCAACACCGATGCCAAATGGGTAAAGAATGCTTAGGCTTCCACACTTAGAGGGACATCTAGGCTTTGCATTATAATTCAATGACGTACAACACCAGATCATCTGCAGCAGCAGAACAGATTAATGCCATACACTCTTTCGCACCTGTATCTTTAAAAAGACACAAAGCCCTCACCTCACCTGACACATCTCTCTGTAATTGCTAAACTATATAGTGATATTTGTGTTTACTTCTAGTCAACTTGGCCCCAAACTTCAAATTTTAAACTTTTGGGAGGGCTCTATCAAATAATAAATAAATATATATGAAACAAAATAGAAATATAAATAAATAAACTTCGTGGAATCATATGGTGAAACTTATTAACGTGTTGTTCACACTTTCCCTTTTCATATTAAATTCTGATGATGACATTTTTTGACATTTTTTGGACAATGAATATAGTATTTTATTGAAGAACTAGGTCCATTGGAAACATGTGGAATTTTTGGCAACTCACTCATCCTTTCATCCTATATGCAAGCTAGGGAAGACATATTAAGTCTATCAAGTCTCTCGGCAACTCACTCATCCTTCCATCCTGTCGACATGGAATTTTTGGCAACTCATTCATCCTTCCATCCTGTCAATGTGGATGACTCATCCCTCTCTCTCTCTCGGCCTCCAGTCTATCAAGTCTCTCTATCAGTAAGGTTGTCTGGCCCTGCATAGCCTTGTTAGATGACCTAATCACAGCTTTGAGCCTCTATATGGGTCCTGCTCGGGCTAAGTCGGAGGTCGTGGAGGTGGCATCAGCTCTCTAGACCTGAGAGGTGGTCTACCCTACCTGGATGGTGGTCTACCCCGCCTAGGCAACATTGTTATTTGCATTTCAAATGGGGTTCATTGGTTATTCCTCTACTCACAACAGACCTAAGCACTTGGTAGTAAATGTTATATTCAAAAATATGTTCTATTATTGATAGTTTCTCCATTCTTCCTTAGGTTAGGGGTTTCGTTTACTTTCGTGATTACTCTAATGTCACCTAGGCCTTTCATTCATTGGTGTCTCTTAAATTAAAAAAAAAATCTTGTCTTTGATACCAAGTTTGTTGGGACCACTTCCCTGGGCCGAAGGGCGGCCTGACTGGCATGGTGACTCAACAGACTCACTCATTGACCGTTAAGCCTTACCACATCCTCAATATCCACACACATCACAGTAATCGAAATATGCATTCATCAACGTGCAAGGGTAAACAAAATAATACATATCGTCATATTCCAAAAGCACAAATTGACCATTTTAAATTACTAACATACAAAAGAACTGACCGACCTCTAATAGGACCAAAAGAAATAGAAGATCACTTAGAGAACTAGGTTATCACGATGCCTTTTCCCTTTTCAGTTGCTGAGGAACCTAAAATGTTAGTAGAGTAGTGAGCCTAATGTATAACATGGCTCAATGAGTAGTAAAACTAACATGTCACAATAACTTGTACTCCAAAAATAGTATATATATGCATGAACAGTAGTGGCAAAGCAATACGTAATAGTAAATCATGTATAAAACATTTATAAATAGTGCAACAGTTAAAGAAAACAAATTTAAATACATGTTACTCAAACTACATCAGGACTAGGGTTCAACTCATTTAAACTCAAACTTATGGTCGTCATTCGAGCCTGTCATAAGTCAGGCATACCAATCACTCAAGCGGGTCATGAGCTAGGCGTATTCATTGAATACCCTAACCCTGATGCTCGATCCTCGAGTCTAATCCAATCACATCATGTACCTTGACCCTGCGCTTGGACCTCAAGCCTATGGTCCCACTATGAGTGTACAACTACATATGTTCAAAATCAATCAATGGAGTTTAATCACGAAACCATCCAACCAATGTCATTTTTAATCACATTTCATACAAGGAATACAGTCAAGGTAAACAGCTAAGTCAAACTACTTACCTCAGGTCCCACTCACCGATGTCCTCTCGATACTTGGCCGAGTCCCTAATTGGTCTTAATCAACCCAAATTCGACTTGGTCAAATGTGATCAACCTGTCTAACTTGGTCAATTTTGGTCAACCTAGTCAAAATTGGTCAACATTGGTGAATTTGGGTCAAATTGGGTCAAGATGGACTTATTTGGTCAAAATCCTCCAATTTTTCCATACTTGGTCAATTTCCTACTTTAGGTCCTATCTGCAGAACAAATTTTTCGATTTTTTCGTGAACAATCCGTATGTCAGATTTGCACGAAACTTTTCAGTTATGATCTATTTTGTAAAATTTTACTTTCCAATTTTGGACCTCATTTGATACATTTTCTAATCGGGATATGAGATACTCAAATTTCATATTTTTCATTTTATCTGCGCAGCAAATTTTTCGATTTTCTTGTGATCACTACGTATGTCGGATTTGAACAAAATTTTTCAAATGTAACCTATAATCCGAAAATATTCACTAGAATTCTAATTTGAGATTTTTGGACTTCATTTGTCCTAGTTTTCATTTAGGGTATCAGATACCTAAATTTCATCCCTTTTTGTCCTATATATGCAACATATTTTCTAATTTTTCTACAGTCAATCCATACGTTGGATTGGTGCAAAACTTCTCAGATCGTATCTAATCCTATAAAGTAATTCCTAGAATTTTACTTTTTTATTTTTGGACCTCATTTGATATGTTTTCTAATGGGGATATCAGGGATTTCTATTTCCTGGACTACATGCAATAGACAGTCGACAATGAATCTAATTGACCCACATACACTTATCAATTTGAGATGAAACTTTTTCCCCTATTGCTGGTTGTCTAAGGAACACAACCACCAAATTTTAGGTCCATTGGACATGGTTTAATATTTTTAAAAATTTGTACTAGCAAGCATAAAACTTAGGCTTAAAAAGATTTTTCCAAAAAATTTTTCTAAATATCTTGATTCACATACAACAGGGCATCTTTGCATGCTTATAAAATTACCAATACAAAGCCTTAGAGTTTGAGATTTTTACCTTCTTGTAGCTTTCAGTGCCTAGTTCGTGCACCCAAAATCTCGAATCCTTTGGTGTCCTCGACGTGCTTAGAATGTTAATGCAAAGTTGCCCCACTGCTATGCTTTTTCTGTCACAATCACGAGCTACCCCTCTTTGATGCCATTTTTGACACATTGTAAGAGGTCAGTTTATGTTCCTCATAAAATGAAAGTTAAAGTAGACATTAAAATCTTTGAAATGACCAATAACCCCTTAAGATTAGACTTCGGATGACCTAGAAATCAGCCTTGCAAAAATCGAACAACGCCACTTTCCAACTTTTTGGGTTTCTGCAATTGCAAACAACTGTGGTTTGAGGTTGTTTCCACTTCAAACATCTAGGTTTTTCAATCAATGAACTACACCTTCTTAAAGTTGGTACTGA
Organism: Tinospora cordifolia; assembly: GCA_030144865.1. NCBI lineage: Eukaryota > Viridiplantae > Streptophyta > Magnoliopsida > Ranunculales > Menispermaceae > Tinospora > Tinospora cordifolia. The sequence continues at coordinate 31,044 of JAJIYU010001293.1, read as the reverse complement.
GAGCCTTCCAATGACTATAAGAATGTCAATTTTTGAGTGGAAATGGAGGAGATATGTGTGTTTGAAGTTGGTGGGTTGCAAGCAAAGTATTGTAGAAGAAAGACAAGATTCGATTTTTGTGGATGGTTTGAGGAGTCCTTGCACACTTGAGATGTTGCCATGTGGCCAAGTTGGTTAGCCAGAGTTGGGGGTGGCCTGTCGACGGTGTGTCAGTGGCCAAAACTGGCGACCAAAACTAAGAGCAAAATCTGGTTTTTCTGCCAAAAAACCTAAAAATTTCATTGGAAATGAGGAAGAAGAAGGATGAAGAGGAAGGAAAAGAGGGTTGGGCCATATGCCAAGCCCAGCCCACATGGGCCTGGGAGGTTTAGGTCCATGCGCCTAGCCTGCCTAGGTGGCCTCCACTTTTTTTTTCTTTTTTTTCTTCTTTCTCTTATAGATACATACATATACATGTATACCTGAAATTTCTCTTTTTTTTTCTTTTTTCATTACAATCATATGATTCATCGGTTAGGTATTTCATCAATTTTCATCATTCATACCTTTATTATCCAAAAATCATTTGATTTATCCAAAAATTGCTATTTTGCTTCAAAAAAAAATCAATTAATACATAAAATTTCATTATTCCTTTCAAAAATTTATATAATTAACCCAAAATTCATATTTTCTCCCAAAATTCATATTTTCCTCAATAGTCATCATATTGTCTTTTGAAAAATTTAGTTCTCAATTAATCCTATTTTTTAATTAAATAGGCAAAATTTGAGAAAATTCATGTATTTTTATTTAAAATTCACAAAAATATACAGAAATACATATTCGAAAATACGGGTCGTTACAATCTCCCCCCTTACAGAAAACTTCGTCCTAAAAATTTATGATGGTGAAAACAATAGAAGTCAAGCAGCAATGCTCATCAACTAAAGATAATGTCGGACCATAAAATCTTCACTGTCCCATGTAACTTGCTCGGCACCATAAAACTACCAGCGTACTCATACCATATGTATCTCCTTGCTGCGCAACTTCCTCATAACTTGATTGATGATAGCCAAGGCATCTCATCGTATGTACAGTCCTCTTGCAACTCTACATGCTTCTAATCGATAACATGTGAGGGATCGAGGTGATACTTCCTCAACATAGAAATGTGAAACATGTTATGAACCCCCGATTGTAACACCCTAACCCCCGCATTCTTTGAATGTTGGATATAACCACCATTGTTTGACAGTGGACTTAATCATTTGGAGAGTTGGGTACATGTTACTTTACAAGTGACACACACTTGACTTTCTATTTTTCAATACCTCATGCCTTAGAATAGATTCAAGCATACAAATATCATTCAATAAAATCAAGGCTATCAAAGATAAAGAAAAATTCAACTTCTTTATTCATAAAAAGAAAGTACATAACTTTATAATGTAAACTATTACATTGTTAATCAAAGAACTTCATAACCTCTAAAATAAAATAAAATTTTAGCGGAAGACTTATTCAAAATTGGGCAACATGCCCTTACATTAAATTTTTTTTTTAAGAAAATAGAAACTTGCTAAAATCCAAATTCTATGGTCTTCATAATTTAATTTCCTAAAAAAAAAGAAGAGGAAGGGGTGAGCACATAGCTTAGTGGATCTTTTTCAAACAACCATTTTTCAAACTCAAACCAATAACACATTCATATTTCAAACACTTGCATGCATTAGGCGTTTCAAACAACATTTTTGTTTAAAGTTGAGATTTTAGACCAAAAGGGTTTTGAAGCCCTTGATGTTCTTAACAAAGTACCTCCTTAGAGTGAAATATAGCCTTTCTTAGCCAATTTCATTTGACTTTGGGAACTTAAGGGACATTACCCACCAACCAAGTACTTTGGTCTTAAACCATATGAACTAATCATATGAAAAGAACATCCATAGCAACCCACATGTGTGTTATGATAGTACGTGGTTATTATCACCATCATCTTTGTTAAATCATATATTCTTGAATCAACATATAAATTTCAGTACATGAAACTAAAATAAATAAATTCAGCATATGATCAAACTGAAAATTTAATCATGGAACATTCAAAATCATGCATCATATTTTGAAATAAAGGCTAAGCAAGATATTAAACATGGCATGATTGTTATTCATGCACAAATTCGAACAAGAATCAAATCTAAAATTGAAATATATTTTAGAATGCTTAAACTGAAACTATTCTTGATTTCAAAAGCCAAACAACCAATGAACATGCTAGAACTTTAATAAGAAAAAGGGGTGTAAGAGAAATCACTTCCGTCTTGAGATGTAGTTTCCCCCAAAGTTTAGACAAGAGCTCCCAATGTTCAAGCACTAAGAAATTCACCCAAGAAGAATCCCCAAACCAAGAACTTCTCACACTCTCAAGAGGGAAAAGAATGGTGAGAAGGGGGTGCCAAGAAGAGGGCTTAAAGAAGAAGAGGAAATCTCAACTCTTGTTTCTTGAGATGAGTTGAATTGTGAGCATGGGGGGTTTATATCGGTTTCAAAAGTGTATAGAATGACAAGTTTGTGGTGTTCTCATTGTAAAAAATTTGCCAATTCTTTAAAATTTCGTGCCCCAAAGTATAGGAGAATTGCAAGTGTATTTAGGCAATTTTTGGAATTTAGAAAACATTTTTTTGGGTTTTTGGAAACATTTTTATTGATTTTATTCAAATTTTTCGTTTTTATTTTGGAGCATTCGATCCAGGTCGTCGGATCGTTCTCGATCACAGTGGTAGATCACAGATTGTGCGGGTTCAATCTGGGCTATTGGATTTTCCTCAAGCGGGGTGTTCGACTCACGAGCAATCGGAACGCGTCTTTCTGGGCTGTCGGATGCGCATCGATTGCGGTGTGTGGATCTCGATCGTGATCAATGAATTTCATCCGAGCCGTCGGATGATCCTCGATCGCGGTGTGTTCGCGATCTCCGACTGTGCCTCTTATCTGGCCCGTTGGGTGTTCCTCGATCGCAGCACGTTCACGATCAACGATCGCGCCTGAGCCATGAGCCGTTGGATCTGATGGATTGAACGTGTGCCGTTGGATTTTGCTGCTTTGGTGCATCTGGGCACCGATTTTGGTTTGATCTCGTTTGTTGGATCTGGCAGATTGTTTGTGGATCGTTGGATTTCAGTGATTCAGTGCATCCGAGCGTATGGTGCGGTTTTGATCAGGACCTTGAGGTCTTAGATCGTGCGAATGATGTATTTCTGGCCGTTGGATGTAGTTTCTAATACCAAAATTACTTTATAAGGTTGCTATTATCCGAATTTTGCTAATTAGACACTTTCTAATTGATGAAAACTTGGTTTTATTGCACAAATCATTCTATTTTATGGACTTACTAATATTTTTCCCTTTCTAATTATTTAATATTGTATTTATTAGACATTTTTCTATTTCTTTAATATTGCCAAAATTAATAATCCCTATTTCTCTATTCTTTTTCATTTCTTTATTTTCTTATATATTTTATATTCCTTTCATTTTTTTATGTAATTATAAATTGATACTTATATAATGTTATACTTATATTTTTATAAATATAAGCATACTTCATTTTTATTCAATTATGTATATTTTTCTATATACATATTCTTATAATATGTAGTATTTAACATGCCTATTATATTCTCACACAATTTATCCTATAAATATATGTCTATACCTATATATATTTTTATTCCTATTCTTTATTTCTTAATATATGAAAGCAATTCATTAAATTTCATACTTAATTCTATTTAATTGATATTTCCATTAACACACTTTCATTTTCCTTAGAATTTTTTTCTCAATGAATTTTTATTTCATTAATAACTTTTGTTGACAAAATTTTGAGGTATTACACCGATAGTTGTGGTGGCAATGTTAGCCGATAAGCAATAGGGCCTATCTTCTCAAGGATCTCAAAAGGCTCAATGTATCTTAGTGCGAGCTTCCCTGAATTCCCGAAGCATGCTTGCCTTTTTAGAGGCAAAAGGTAGAGGGGGACGTGGTCGTCGACCTCGAACTCAAGGACCTTTCTTCGATTATCAACATAACTTTTCTGCCGGTCCTGAACAACCTTCAAATTCTGTCTAATTCTCTATATCTTCTCATTTTGCTCTTGTATAAAGGCAGGGCCCAAGATTGCTCTATCACCTATCTCGGCCCAACAATTAGGGGATCTACATGGTCGACTATATAATGCCTCAAATTGTGCCATCCCAATGCTCGACTAGTAGCTATTATTATAAGCAAACTCGTTTAAGGCCAAATGATCCTCCCAGCTACCACCAAATCTATAACATGGGAGTGTAACATATCTTCCAAAATCTAGATTACTCATTTAGTCTACGAATGGAATGTTGTGCTAAGGTTCACCCTTATCCCCAAATGAGTCTACAATGCCTACCAAAATCGGGACATGAACCTAACTCTCTGTCAAATACAATAGATAAGGGAATCCCATGTAGCCTCATGATCTTTCTAATATAGAGGTATCTCAACTGCTCCATTGAATCCTTAGTACACATAGGAAGAAGGTAGGCTGACTTCGTCAAACGATCCACAACTACCCACACAACATAATGTCTCCTCTGTGTACGAGGTAGTCTTGTAACAAAGTCCATGGTTATGTGTTCCCACTTCTACTCTAATATAGATAAGGGTTGTAAGGATCCACCAGGTCTCTAGTGCTCAACCTTAACCTGCTGGCATGTGTCACATCTCTGGATGAAGACTGCTATGTCTTACTTCATCCCGGGCCATCAATATGTGCATTTAGCATTTTGGTACATCTTATTTGCTTCCGAATAAACAACGTATCTCGAATGGTAAAGTTCCTCAAGCACACTATGTCTCAGGCTAGCATTATCTGATACCCATAGCCGTCCCCTAAACCTTAGTGAAGCCTATGAATCACGTGACCACTCTCCATGAGAAATGTCATCTGCCCAAGCTCTAAATATATCATAGTCTGCATCATGAGGCTATCCCTCCGTGATCTCCTAAACCTGAACTGGCTGAGCTATAATCTGTGCACTGACTCTAGTCTCAAAGGATGGCTTGTGGATATGCATAACCGTGGCAAAGTTTATCATCTTCCATGCGTGAGACATGTGTCTAACCATGCATGCAATCTCAACCCGCTTCTTACTCAAAACATCAGCCACTACATTAGCCTTCCTCGGTTGGTACTCAATAATGAAGTCATAATCCTTCAACAGCTCCATCCATCACCTTTGTCTCATGCTCGGATCCTTCTATGAGAACAAATATCTAAGGCTCTTGTGATCTGAATAGAGTGTGAAACACTCTCCATAGAAGTAATGTTGCAATATCTTAAGAGCAAACACTATTGCTGCCAACTCAAGATCATGCACGGGGTAGTTCCTTTCATGAATCTTCAACTGTCACGAAGCAAAGGCAACAACCCCATCATCTTGCATCAACACGCAGCCAAGTCCTATCTATGATGCATTAGTATATATCGCCAACTCTAGGCGGGCTTTGGCAAAACTAGCACTAGAGCAGATGTCAATCTCTACTTAAGCTCAAGGAAAGCATTCTCCTACTTACTAGTCCATACAATGGAGTATCCTTTTTGGTTAGCTTCGTCATTGGAGCTGCAATCCTTGAAAAGTCTCAGACGAAACAATGATAATAACCTGTTAAACCCAAGAAGCTATGGATTTTTGTCACTGTGGTAGGTCTCGGCCAACTGATAATTGCCTTGACCTTAGTAGGGTCTATAGAAATACCCCCAGCTCTAACCACATGACCGAAGAATCGGACCTTCGACAACCAAAACTCGCACTTGCTGAACTTAGCACATAACCTATGCTTTCTCAAGGTTTACAGTGCGATCCTCAAGTGCTCGGCATGCTCTTCTCGAAACCTCGAATAGATAAAGATATCATCAATGAAGATGACCACAAAAGTATCAAGGTATGGCCGGAACACTCTCTTCATTAGGTCCATAAACATAGCAGGGGCATTCGTCACGTCGAACGGCATGACTAAGAACTCGTAGTACCCATATCGAGTGTAGAAGGTGTCTTTTGCACATCCTCTTCCCTAACCCTAGCTAATGGTACCCTGATCTCAAATCAATCTTCGAAAACACCTTGGCACCCCTAAGCTGATCAAATAAGTCATCGATATGCGAAAGAGGATACCTATTCTTCCCAGTGACAATAAGCAGAAGAGAGTACACCCATGGGTACTCTACCTATCATAAGCTCTCCCCTGAAAGACAATAATGGGTGGCCCCAGGATTTGAAACCCAACCCTCTTGGCAAAGCAATCAACATGTGCATGGTATGCAACTAGCCAATCCATCTTGAGTATAGCATCGAACTTGAGGAACCCAACACCCAAAGGTTTATAATCGTCTCAAAGTCCCTTAATCTAAGTACACACGCTTCACAAATCATGTTGGCGTAGATATACTTTCCAGTGACATACTCAACATCAACAGAGTAGGGACTTTAAGTGGTCTAAGCCCCAATCTATCTACAACACAACCAAAGATAAACGACAATGTGGAACCAGCATCAATCAACACATATAAGGATGAATCATGAAGTGAAACAGTACCTTCCACCAAGGTCCTCATCGAATCTGGGTGCCATAAGAGTCGGACACTCAACCTTCTTGTGCCCAACCTATCCACATTGGTAACATGTTAGGGGCGGCCTCTGTCTGTAATACCTCATAATTTTGTCAACAAAGAATTATGAATGAAATAAAATTCATTGAAAATAAATAAATAAATAAATATTGGAGGCAAATGAAACCTTAGCATCAAGATGATCTAACTAATGATATAAGGTTAGTGAAATTATCAAATATTAATTAATAAATTTATAGTTTTGCAATTATGGGATTAATTATCCAATTTAAAGTAAGTAGAGTGAATTATATAATTATTCGTACCCTCTGAAAAAAAAATGAGATAAACACATAGAAATGAAGAAATGAAAAATAATATAAAGAAACATAAATTATTAAGTGTTGGCAATATTTAAAAAATAGAAAATAAATAAAATAAATACAATATTAAAGAAATAGAAAGGGGAAAAACATTAGCAAGTCAACAAAATAGAAGGACATGTGCAAAAAAAAAATCATGTTTACATCAATTAAGAAGTGTATAATTGGCAATTTTCGAATAATAGCAACCTTAAAAATCAAATTTGGTAATTAGAAACTGCATCCAACGGTCCAAACTCGATCTATCCGATCTAACAAATGAAATCAAAGCCCAAAACAACGCCCAGGAGCACCGGATCAGCGTAATCCAATGGCTCAGATACGATTGGCCTGATCTAACGGTTCGGATTCACTTCTTTCATCGTGAATGACACTGCACTCGAGGATAATCGTGCAGCCTGGATTGGTGTTCAAGATTTGATGCTGCACTCGAGGTCCATCCAATGATGAAGATCAAAGCCATTTTTTTAATCGCGATCCAGTGCTGCGCTCGAGGTTGATCAACAGTCCACAACGAATTTGTTAATCTCGATTGCGATTCAGTACTGCGCTTGAGGCTGATCAACGGACCACGTTGATTTCATTGATCACGAATGTCTGTGCTGCAATCGACGCTTATCTAATGAACAAGATCTAAGGTTCTTGATCTGTGCTACGATCGAGGAAAGTCGACAACCCACAGCAAATCCTAAAATCTTGATTGTGATCTGATGCTGCGATTGACGATTATCAATGGTCCAAAATCGAGGCTCTGAAAATAAAATCAAAAAATCCGAAAAAAATTCGATTATATCCCGAAAAAAAATCCAAAAAAATCTGAAAAAATGTTTCTAAATTCCAAAAATTATTCCGATGCACTTGTTAGTTTTCTATGTTTGGAGGGCACAAAATTTTGAATAATTGGAAAGTTTCCTACAAGGAGAACACCAAAAACTTACCATTCTACACTATTTTGAACTCTATATAAAGGACCCCTAATGCTCACATTGTGTTCATCCCAAATCAAGAGCATACTATTCCCTCTTGACTCTCTCTATTCTTCTTCTTAGCAATCCCCTTAGTTCTTGAGTAATCATGAACTGTTGTTGAGTGTTTGGAAGCCTTGAAGTAAAAGAAATCTGCCGAATTTCAGAGGTGTGCAGAAGAGACGTATCTAAAGTGGAAGTGATTTTTCTAACACCCCTTTTTCTTATTCAAATTTCTAGCATGTTCATGGTTTGTTTGGCTTTTGAAATCAAAATAATTTTAGTTCAAGCATTCAAAAATATATTTTCAATTTTAGATTTGATTCTTGTTCGAATTTATGTATGCAAAATAATCATGCCATGTTTAGTATCACGCTTAAGCTTTATTTCAAAGTATGATGCATGATTTTGATTATTTCATGATTAAATTTTTAGTTTAATCATATGCTGAATTTATTTATTTTAGTTTCATGTTCAGAAATTTATCTTATGATTCAAGAATATATGATTTAACAAAGATGATGGTGATAATAACCACGTACCATCATAGCAAACGTGTGGGTTGCTATGGATGTTTTTTTCATATGATTAGTTCATATGGTTCTAAGACCAAAGTACTTGGTTGGTGGGTAAAGTCCCTTAACTTCCAAAAGTTCAATGAAATTGGCTAAGAAAGGCTATATTTCACTCTAAGGAGGTACTTTGTTAAGAACATCAAGGGCTTCAAAACCCTTTTGATCTAAAATCCCAACTTTAAACAAAAATGTTGTTTGAAATGCCTAATGTATATAAGTGTTTGAAATATGAATGTGTTACTGATTTGAATTTGAAAAATGGTTGTTTGAAAAAGATCCACTGAGCTTTGTGCTCACCCCTTCTTCTTTTTCAGGAAATTAAATTATGAAGACCATGAAATTTAGATTTTAGCAAGTTTCTACTTTCTTAAAGTTTCTTTTTAAGGTAAGGGCATGTTGCCCAATTTTGAATAAGTTTTTTGCTGAAATTTTATTTTATTTTAGAGGTTATGAATTTATTGGATCAGCAATGTAATAGTTTACATTATAAAGTTGTGTACTTTGTTTTTATGAATAAAGAAGTTCAATTTTTCTTTATCTCTAATTGCCTTAATTTTATTGAATGATATTTGTATTCTTGAATCTATTCTAAGGCATGAGGTACTGAAAAATAGAAAGTCAAGCGTGTTCACTTGTAATGTAGCACCGGCCCGACCCGCCATTTTGTTAAGTCCACTGTCAAGAGAACGGTGGCAAATGTACACTGCTTAAAGATACGGATATGGGGGTTGGGGTGTTACACTGTCCCCCCTGGTAGCCCTGACTCAGTCCACGACCTCTACCTTAGCCCCCGTAAAATGTACCTTACTGCTCTGCTGGTGGTTGTCATTGAACAGGAGTGGCTGCAAGTGCAACTCTTGTCGTGATGGCCTGACTAGGAGTAGTGCCAGACTACCCCTCAAAAAACTTCCTCTTCTTATGCCTCTGGTACCAACCATGACCTCGGTAACCTTCAAATCCACCCCTATGTGACGGTTGAGTCTGTGGTTGTGCCTGCTACATGCTACTCGATACAATGGAAACTTCAGGGCACCCATCTAACCTGTCCATCTCATATCGAAGGGCCTCCCCTTGGATCTCCTCTAAGGTTTGAGCCTTAGACATAGAAGTCGCCTGTCTGATAGCAATGCTTAGCCCTCATCTATAAAATCCAGCCCTCTCACTCGGCTCAGCTATCAACCATGGGGCATACATCTCCAACTGTAGGAACCGATGGGTGTACTCTCTCACTATCATGGTCTCCTGGTGCAAGCTCAAAAACTCCATCTTCTTATGTTCTCGTTCAGCCTCTGGAATGTAAACTTGAAGAAATAGTCCTCTGAATCTGGCCCAAGAAGTGATATGGCCCTCTATGCTTCTTGTAGTCCACCACTATCTTGCGGCCTCACCCTCCATCATGTGCGCTGAGAGCAGAACTCAGTCTGCCTCTAATAACCATAGGGTCTCAACGTTCTTCTCCAAACTGATACTGCCCGTGAACATTGCAGGGGGTAAGTCCATGAATTTCTTGAGGAACCGGGCGTGGGCTCTCTCATCTCCTTATCTATCCTAGATAGGAACAACTGATGCTACTACTGACTAAACTGGTGGCTCTAGGGCTGGTGGTGCAGGTGCTGTAGGCGATGGCGGCACAATAGTTGGGGCCAATGTCGCCATGGGTGCAGCCAGAATAGAAGGTTCTACCAACGTGGATGGTTCGTCCCTTTATCTCTCAGCCTCCAATATATCAAGTCTTTCTGTCAATAAGGTCGTCTAGGCTTGCATAGCCTCATTAGATGCCCTAATCACAACCTCAAGCCTCTGTATGGAGTCATACTCGGGTTGAGTTGAAGGTGGTGGAGGTGGCATTAGCTCTCTAAGCCTGAGAGGTGGTCTATCCCGCCAAGATGGTGTTCTACTATGCCTGGGCGACATCTATTACCTGCATTTCAAATTAGGTTCACTAGTTATTCCTTTACTCACAATAGACCTAACCTAAACATTTGGTAATAAACATTATATTCAAAAATATGTTATATTACTAATAGTTTTCCCCTTATTCTTTAGGTTAGGGGTTTCATTTACATTCATGATTACTCTGATGTCACCTAGGCCCTTCATTTATTGGTGTTTCTTAAACTCAAAAAAAAAAAAAAACCTTCTCTCGAACACCAAGTCTATGGGGACCCCTTCCTTACGCCAAAGGGCGGCCCGACTAGCATTATAGCTCAACAAACTCACTCATCGAGTCGAGTTCGCCTAGTCACTGTTAAGCTTTACCACATCCTCAACATCCACACACATCAAAGTAATTGAAAGATCCATTCATTAACGTGCAAAGGTAGACAAAATAATACATATCATCATATTCCAAAAGTACAAATTGACCATTTGAAATTATTGACATTCAAAAAAAAAGACTGACCTCTAATAGGACCAAAAGAAATAGAAGACCACGCAAGGAACTAGGCTATCATGACGCCTTCCCCCTTGTCAGTTGCTGAGGAACCTAAAATGTTAGTAGAGTAGTGAGCCTAATGTACAATGTGGCTCAGTGAGTAGTAAAAGTAGCATATCACAATAAGTCGTACTCCAAAAATAGTGCATGTATCCATGAACAACAATGGCAAAGCAATGCCTAATAGTAAATCATGTCGTAAAACATTTATAAATAGTACAATAGTTAAAGAAGCTCAATCTACATCAGAACTAGGGTTCAAATCATTTAGATAAACCCCTATGGTCGTCACTCGAGAGGGTCATGAGTCAAGTGTACCAGCCACTCAAGCAGGCCATTAGCTAGACGTATTCATAGAATACCCTAACATCGACGCTCGGCCCTTGAGTCTAATCTAATCATGTCGTGTACCCTAACCCAGCACTCGAACCTCTAGCCCATGGTCTCACTATGAGTGTACAACTACATATGTTCAAAATCAATCAATGGAGTTCAATCACATGAAACCATCCAACCAATGTAATTTTTAATCACATTTCATGTAAGGAATACAATCAAGGTAAACAGCTAAGTCAAACTACTTACCTCGGGTCCCGTGCATCAATATCCCCTCAACACTCAGCCCAGTACTATGATATACGCTCAAATTTGCATTATGTTAAACTCAATTTTAGTCCTATTATCACTAATTGATCTTAATAAACCCAAATTCGACTTGCTCAAACCTGATCAACCTGTCAAACATTGTCAATTTTGGTTAACCTAGTCAAAATTGGTCAACATTGGTGAATTTGGGTCAAATTGGGTCAAGATGGACCTATTTGGTCAAAATCGTCCATTTTTTCCATACTTGGTTAATTTTCTACTTTAGGTCCTATCTGCATAACAAACTTGTCCATTTTTCGCGAGCAATTTGTATGTTGAATTTGCACAAAACTTTTTAGGTATGATCTAAACCTCTTCAATATTTTTCAAAATTTTAGTTTCCAATTTTGGACCTCATTTGATACATTTTCTAATTGGGATATGAGGTACTCAAATTTCAGATTTTTCATTCTATTTGTGCAGCCAACTTTTCTATTTTCATGTGTTTACTACGTATGTTGGATTTGTGCAAAATTTTTTGGATGCAACCTATACTCCCAAAATATTCGCCATAATTTTAATTTAGATTTTTGGACTTCATTTGGCTTAGTTTTCATTTAGGATATAAGGTACCTAAATTTTGGCCCTTTTTGTCCTCTCTGCACAGTAGACTTTCCAACTTTTCTGTGGTCAATCCATATATCAAATTGATGCAAAACTTTCTAGATCTTATCTAAACTTATCAAGTAATTCCTAGAATTTTCCTTCGTGATTTTTGGACCTCATTTGATACATTTTCTTATGGAGATATCAGGGATTTCTATTTCCTAGACTGCATGCGATAGATAGTCGACAATGCGTCCAATTGACCCACATACACTTATCAATTCGATACAAAACATTTTCCCCTTATTACTGGTTGTCTAAGGAACACAACTACAAAATTTCAGGTCCATTGGACATGGTTCAATATTTTTAAAAATTCATACCAACAAGCATAAAACTTAGGCTTAAACAGATTTTTTTCAAAAAATTTTTCTAAGTATCATGATTCACATACAACAAGGCATCTTTGCACGCTTGTAAAATTACCAATACAAAGCCTTAAAGTTCAAGATTAATACCCTCTTGTAGCTCTCAATGCACAGTTCATGCACCCAAAATCTCAAATCCTTTGGTGTCCCCAGCATGCTTCGAATGTTGCTTCAAAGTTGCCCCAATGCTATGCTTTTTCTGTCACAGTCATGAGTAGCCCCTCTTTGACACCATTTTTGACACATTCTAAGAGGTCATTTGTGTTCCTCATAAAACTAAATTTAAAGTAGACATTACAAGCTTTAAAATGAGCTATAATACCTTCAGATTGTACTTTGGATGACCTAAAAATCAGCCTCGCAAAAATCAGACAACACCACTTTCCAACTTTCTGGGTTTCTACAATTGCGAACAACCATGGTTTGAGGTTGTTTCCACTTCAAATAGCTAGGGTTTTCTATTAGTGGCTGTACCTTCTTGAAGTTGGTATTGAGAGCTTTCCAATGACTATAAGAACATCAATTTTCGAGTTGAAATGGAGGAAATATGTGTGTTTCAAGTTGGTGGGTTGCAAGGAAAGAATTGTAGAAAAAAAAAGGCAAGATCCAGTTTTTGTGGATGGTTTGAGGGGTCCTTGCACACTGAGATGTTGCCACGTGGCCAGGTTGGTGGCTTGTATTGATGGTCAGTCGTCCGAAGTTGGGGTTGGCCAGTCAACGGCGTGGCAGTGGCCAAAATCGACGGCCAAAACCAGGGGCAAAATCTGGTTTTTCCGCCCAAAACCCAGAAATTATGCTTGAAATGAGGAAGAAGAAGAAGGAAGAAGAGGAAGGAGAAGAGGGCTGGGCCATGCGCCCAGCCTAAGCCCATATGGGCCTGGGCAGTCCAAGCCCATGCGCCTAGTTTGCTGAGGCGGCCCCCTTTTTTTGTTTTTCTTTCTTTTTTTTTGTTTTTCTTTCTCTTATACATATATACATATACATGTATATCTGAAATTCCTTATTTTTTTCTCTTTTTTTTTTATTAAAATCATATGATTCATTACTTAGGTATTTCATCAGTTTTCATCATTCATACCTTTATTTTTCAAAAATCATTTAATTTACCCAAAAATTACTATTTTTCTTCAAAAATTCCTTCCAAAAATTCATATAATTAACCCAAAAATCATATTTTCCTCAATAATCAATATATTTTCTTTCCAAAAATTTATTTCTCAATTATTCTTATCTACTCTAATTAAATAAGCAAAATTTGAGAAAATTCATATATTTTCATTTAAAATTTAAAAAAATATACAAAAATTCATATTCGAAAATACGGATCATTACATGCCATATAGATTAATCCATATGTAGATAAATTGGGCAATAAAATCCAACCACTTTTCCACTAATTAGAGCACAAAATCTCACCAATTAGATGATGCCAAATGTGATCACATGTGATCAAACCAACTATCACAAGAGACGCCATCTTATGCATCTAAGAAATTGACCTTATTCATCTAATTTTTTTTTTCCATTAATTACTCATCTCACAAGTATCACTCTTCTACCTAGATCAAAATCCTAGTTGGGTCAACTTTTAAAAAAGCATATATACATAGCACATTATTTATACACTATTAGGGTATTCGCAATGGCACTCAGTGAGCGCCATGGCCACTAGATGCCCCATTGTGGGACATCAACATGGCCATTTCGGCGCTGAGCGCTCGATGCAGACCGAGTGCTTAGTGCCCATCTTTTATACTTTTAAAGTCTATAGTGCATTAATGTGTTCCAAACATTATTTATTTATTTATTTTCAAACTATAGTGCCCATATATATATATACAATTTTTATAAAATAAAAAGTTTTAATTGTTTTAAATAACTAAAATTAATAAATAATTTTAAAATTAATATTTTAAATATATATTTAAAATATCTTTATTTTTTATTTATAAAATAAAAATAAAAAATTATCTTAAGTTAAAATAAAATTAGAATTATTTTAAGTTAAATAATATATATATATATATTTCAAAATTTAATAATATTTTTAAAAAATAAAATAATTTTATAAAATGATTAAATTTTAATTTTGAATAATATATAAATATAAATAAATAGTATTTTTTAAAAATAAAGAATATATAAAATTTTTTTAAAAAATAAATAATTTTAAAATAACGATTAGTGATATTTAAAAATTATTATTTTAACTAACTAATTTAAAAATATATTTTTTTAATAAATAATTATTAAAAATATAATTTTTATTTAAATTTAAATAATTACATATATTTTTAATTTAAATATGAATAACAGGTATTTTTAAAAATATATGTATTATATAAATAAAATATTGTAATTAGTGTATTTAATAAATTAATGTGATTGTGGAACCCATACAATACAGTCTAATAAACTTGTAGCATTGTAAGTAAGAGTTTAATGAGTGAAAGTTTAATGAGTTAATGATGTGGATGGTATAATAAACTCAATGCACTAGGGATACCCTTAAATTGTTTTCAATCATGTATCAATATTTCATGACTTCAAATAATTTAATTGTAATTAAACATGATGTGCAATACTGTGTACAATTCCTATGCCAATGTAAAATTTTTCATTTATTAATTGTAATATAATTTTGTGCAATTGTGAAACCTCCAATTAAAAGGATATAATTTATTTATCAACTCTATTAGTTTTAGCATACTATTTTTGTTCCAGTAAAAAAAAAGAAAATTTGTCTTTTTTTTCTGTTTCATGATTCTTTTTTTTTTTTAATGATATGTTCTCACATTAACATATATTATAATTTTCTATGTTGCTATTCATATATATTGAGATATGCATATAAGTAGTTTTTTTTTTTTTGTTTTTTGTTTTTATACCTGCCATCACCATAACGATCACATGCCTCTTAGTATTGTTAGGATAAGGTGTTGTGCAACTTGATCCATTTGTCCTACCATCACCGTAGTCACCAGCTGGGCATGCACATAGATAATCCCCAGGTTTGTTGATGCAACGAGCTCTTTTAACACCTACTTGTTTATAATTCGTGCACTCGTTAATATCTGTTATTGTAACACCCTAACCCCTGTATCTTTAAGTATTGGACATGACCACCATTCTCTTAACCAACTGGCGGGTTGGGCCGGTGTTACCTTACAAGTGACACACACTTGTTCTTTATTTTTTTTTCAATATCTCATGCCTTTGTATACAAATTCAAGAATACAAAATTTTCACTTTATTAAAATCAACACAAATTAAAAGAGATAAAAAATTCAAACTATTTTATTTATAATAGAAAAAATTGAAAGTACTAAACCTTTCAAAAAAACTAATTATTACAGCGAAAAACTTCGAAATACTTTTCAGTAGAAAAGATTTGAACTTTGGGCAATATGCCCTTAAAAATTCTAAAAATAATAAGGTAGAAACTTTCTAAGAACTATCCCTCTTCAACTACTTCATAGGTTTCACGTTCCTTGAAAAAAAAAGAAAGGAAGGAGTGAGCAAATAGCCGAGTGGATCCTTTTTAAACAACCATCTTTCATATTCAAACTCATAACACAATCATATTTCAAATACTTGCAATCATTAGGCGTTTTAAACAACAATTTGTTCAAGTCGAGTCTCAGACTAAATGGGCATTTAACCCCTTGATGCTCTTAACTAAGTAAACAGGGCCCACTCGACATCAACTCGTTAGTGGCACGTGTCGGCATCAACCCGTTACACGTGGTGACTCACAAGGTACTATGGTACACGACTCTCAAGTACTTAGGTTTGAAAACCATATGACCTAACTCATATGAAAAGAACATCCATAGCGTCGCCTTGACCACTATGATGGTACGTGGTTATTATCACCATCGTCTCAGATTAACTCTCACATCATGATCTCATAAATTAAATTTTAGAATCTGAAATCAAACTAAAATTCAGAATATACACAATCAATTCATGAAACACTCATAAAACATGCATCATACTTTAATTTATAAGCCTAAGCATGATACTAACATGGCATGGGTGACATAATTGCTCAAACATGAATCAAAATTGAAAAACTAAAATAAACTTTTAAAATTCTGAAACTAAAATTAAAAATCTTTGATTTCAGTGAAAAACACACAACCAATGAGTGTGCCATAAATTTAAATAAGAACAGAAGGGTGCTCTAGAAATCACTTCCACCTTGTGACGCTTTCTTCAGAAATTTCTACAGCAATTTTGCCATGTACTAGTGCCAACGAAGATCACCCTAATTAATTCTCCAACCCAAGTGAAAAACTTTTCACACACAAGAGAGAGGAAAGAAAGGTGAGAAGAGGTGCCAAGAAAAAAGCTTAAGAAAATAAGAGAAAATTTCAACTCTTATTTTTGGAATGAGGGAAGCAAGAGCCTAGGGGGGTTTATATAGATTTTTAAAAGGAGAAAAGTAGAAATTTTTGAGTTTTTTTGGAGTAAAACGCCTAAATTCTCTAAAATTTCGTATTTCCTAATTATTAAAGGAAAATAAGTATTTTCGTACTTTTTTCATAATTAAAAAATTAATTTTTGGTATTTATCTCAATTTTTTTGTTAATTTTTGCAAATTTTCTATCTATTTTTTTTGCATTTTTTTCTAGCGCATCGAATCGTCCTCGAGACAGGCACACGAATAAGATCGAAGCGTCAAGATTGGTGCCCGCGGAGTCGCATCGTGCGACTTCGCGATTGAGATTTTGCAGCTTTGATCACGGTTGTGTGATCGTCCTTGATCATCTTTGTTCGTTGGATCTTCGTTATCCTGTGCGCTCAGGCATTGGTGCGGATCATCTTGCGGCCATCAAATCACGAGATCAGATTCAAATCAACAGTTCGCAGCCATTGGATGGGTTTTGAGTTATATTCATATGACTTTTAGGCGAATTTCATGTTCTATTTTCAGATTTTTGCCAAATCTAAATCCAAATTTACTTTCTAATCTTGTTTTCATAAAAAAATTGCACATATCCTTGTATTTTTTGCTATGATATCCCATGATATACATTATATTCATATATTTTCTTTCAAAAATCCATTAAATTGATTTTATTCCTTATTTGATTAAACTAGGACTTACCAAATTTTTCATCCATCAATTCCGTATAATTCTCAAAATAAATTTTCAAATTTCAAATAAATTTTCGAGATGTTACAACCTACCTCCTTAGAAAAATTTTGTCCTCGAAATTTGTATATATTTAGGTATTCCTCGTGAACAGATGTGGGTACTTGGTCTTCATCTCGCTTTCGAGTTCCCACGTGGCTTCTTCTACCCTGTGATGTTACCACAGTACCTTTACTAATGGGATATCCTTTGTTCTTAGATTTTGTACCTTGTGGTCAAGGATCCTAATCGTTGTTTCCTCATAGGTAGCATCATCTTAAATATTCACTTCCTCCCAATGAATGATATGAGAGGGGTCAGGTTTGTATTTCCTCAACATGGATACATGGAATACGTTATGTGCTGAAGTGATCCGATTTGGTAGGTCCAACTCATACACACATTCCCAATTCTTCTAAGTATTTCAAAGGGTCCGATAAACCTTGGAGATAACTTCTCTTTGAATCTAAACCTTTTGATACCCTTTTGAGGACTGATCTTCAAAAATACTTTGTCCCCAACTTGAAACTCTAATGGTCTTCTCCTTTTGTCAGCGTAGCTCTTTTGATGACTCTGTGCAGTAGTCAGTCTTCTTTGTATTAACTTGACTTGGTTGCTCATTTCTTCCACTATGTCTGGCCCAATTAATACTTGATCTTCATGTTCAGCCCAATAGGTAGGTGATCTGTAGGGTCTTCCATAGAGAACCTCAAATGGAGCCATTTTTATGCTTGCCTGATAACTGTTGTTATAGGCAAACTCTACCAAGTGTAAGTACTTGTTCCAATTCTCCTTGAAGTCTAAAACACAAGACCTTAACATATCTTCCAAAATCTGGATAACTCTCTCAGACTGACCATCCGTCTAAGGGTGAAATATCATACTCATGGTGAGTTTAGTACCCATTTCCTTCTGTAGACTCTGCAAAAACTGTGAAGTAAATTGAGTATCTCTATCGGACACGATAGTCTTGGGCACACCATGAAGCCTGACGATTTCTTTTACATAGGTTTCTCCCTGCTTACTAACTTGGTCTGTAGATTTGATTGGCAAGAAGTGAACCACTTTGGTGAGACGATCCACTATCACCCAAATGGTATCTTCTCCTCTTTGGTTTCTAGGTGAACCACTGACGAAGTCCATGGCAATGTTATCCCACTTCCATTCAGGGATTGAGAGTGGTTGTAACATTTCAGATGGTTTTCGGTGTTCTGCTTTCACTTGTTGACATGTTAAACACTTAGAGACGTATTTGGCTATGTCCCTTTTCATTCCTCTCCACCAGTAGGTTTTCCTGAGGTTTTGGTACATCTTATCCCCACCAGGGTGCATGGTATACTTAGTTTGATGGGCTTCATCAAGTATGACCTGCTTACGTTGTCCTTGCTGAGGTACACAAATCCTTTCTCTGAGTCTTGTTTGTTGAACTTCTTACTCAAGGCATCGGCCACCACATTGGCCTTCCCTAGATGGTAGTACAATTGAAAATCATAATCCTTAAGAAACGCCATCCACCTTCGTTGCCTGAGATTTAGTCCTTTCTATGTGTAAATGTATTTCAAACTCTTGTGATCGGAGAATAGATCGAATTTCTCACTGTAAAGATAATGTCTCCAAATTTTCAAAGCAAACACTATGGCTGCTAGCTCTAGGTCGTGAGTAGGGTAATTTCTCTCATGGACCTGTAGTTGTCTTGAGGCAAAAGCAATGACTTGCTTTTCTTACATTAAGACTGCGCCCAATCCACTCAGTGAGGCATCAGTATACAGTGTGTAAGTAACACTAGGAGTTGGGGTGACTAGAACAGGAGCCGTAGTCAATCTTGTCTTCAGTTCTTGGAATGACCGTTCACATTTCTCATCCCACTGGAACTTAACTCCTTTTCTAGTCAACTTAGTCATAGGTTCTGCCAACTTGGAAAAGTCCTTAATGAACCTTCTGTAGTAGCCTGCCAAGCCCAATAAACTTATGATTTTTGTTACTATCTTGGGTTGCTTCTAGTTCATAATGGCTTCTAGCTTTTTCAAGTCTACAACAATACCTTTTGCTGATACAACGTGGCCTAGGAATTTGATAGTTTCCATCCAAAACTTGCACTTACTAAATTTAGCATATAGTTGGTTTCTTCTTAGGGTTTCTAGCACGATCCTCAAGTGTTCTAAGTGTTCAGCTTCTGACTTAGAGTAGATTAGGATATCATCAACGAATACTACTACAAAAAGGTCAAGGTATTGTCTAAACACTCGGTTCATCGAATCCATGAAGGCCGCTGGGGTATTGGTTAAACCAAAGGGCATCACGGTGAACTCGAAGTGTCCATATCTTGTTCTAAAAGTCGTCTTGTGAATGTCACACTCTCGAATCCTCGGCTGATGGTATCCTGACCTAAGATCAATTTTAGAGAAACGAGTGGCTCCTTGTAATTGATCAAATAGGTCGTCAATCCTTGGTAAAGGATATTTATTCTTTACTGTCGCTTGATTCAACTTCCAGTAATCGACACACAGTCGGAAGGAACCATCCTTCTTTTTCACGAATAGTATTGGGCTCCCTAGGGTGATTCACTAGTCTTGATGAAACCTTTCTCCCTGAGTTTGTCTAGTTAAGTTTTCAGCTCAATTAGTTCTACTGGCACCATTTTATAAGGAGGTATACCTATAGGGTTGGTTCCAGGGTAAAGTTCAATCTTGAACTCCAACTTTCTAGCTAGTGGTAATCTAGGTAAGTCATTTGGGAACACATCCTCGTACTCGCTGACTACAGCTAGGTCGTAAATATTCTTCAAGTTAGTAGGTTCTTCTTCAGAGAGTTCCTCAAACTCATCCATCTGCTTCAAAGAATTTAGCAAGGCTAGGTTAGACTCCTTGGTAGTCTTCGAATATCCCCATTGATTTTAAAGATCTCCCTAGAAGGTAATGTTATGGTTACCCATCTCTGAGGACAATCTATCTGGGCTTGGTACTGGTCTAACCAATCCATCCCCGAGATTACATCATAACCATAGAAAGGTAGGGTATATAGGTCGACTGTTAAAAGTTTATCTCCAAACCTAAGGTCGCAACTACACATCTTTTTTGAAGTCACAATGGTCCCTATTGGTGTGGACACATTTAAAGCCACAGGCATTGTTTTTGTCACAAGTTGTAACCTATCAGCTAATTTTTCAGAGATAAAAGACTTTGACACACCCGAGTCAAACAATAATCTCACAGCAACATTAAACAATAGGAACGTACCTTCTACTGTAGGGGCCTAGTCTTCTTGGGTCTCAACCGTGAACATTTTGGCCTGATTCTGACCACGACCCTGGTTTTGCCCTTGATTGGCATTCTGAGTCCGTCTGGTTTGAGGATGCCCATTCCGACTTCCCCTTGAGTATTTTGTTGTTGTTGCTGGGAAGCCTGAGCTGGTGCTATTGGGCATTTTTTGCCAAATGACCCTTTTGCTTGCATATGAAACACAATCCCAGCCTCTTAGCTTCTTCCCTTGACTCATCTTTGTTCTGCCCCTGTTTCTGTGGAACCTTATGTCACACCCTGGCCCCCGCACCGGGCCCTTCGCAGCTCTACCGTCGAGCATTGCACAGCATCACAGCTCGGCGCGTGTGCCCGCCTGAATGCCAGGACGTGCAACTTTGTTCATTCTCCATTTCTGTTCTGTTTAAGTCAAATAATTTCTTTTTTTTGTCCGTTTCAAAGTAAAACAATCTCTTACACGAGATTTACTATCAAATAACTTTCAATATGTTTTCAAATAACATTCAAAATTACATCACCGAAATTTCATAGGAAAAATACAGAAAATCAAAGTACTTGCGGAAGCTTTCAAATCTCAAAAAGTTCGTCTGAAATCATTGAATGCATCACTATTCATTCATTATATTTCAAACTATGAAATATCTGTTCAACATATACATAAACAAAAGAATAGGCTCACTGGCCAAAGTTTCAAACAGTGTTTCGTAATATAAACAGTTCTATTTACACAAAAATGATAACTAACTAGGCAACATGCCCATGTTCAAAATACATAAACTCTGAAATATAGTTCAAAATAAACATCTCTGAAAACTCTCCACCAGTCTCCAGGTCGATCAATCTTCACTGAGCGCCAGTGTCACACCAAGACCCCCGGACTAGACATCATATTTGTCAATCTAAGGCCCTGTTGTCAGGCGTCATGTGGCTCCAAGCTCGGCGCATGGTCCGCTGAGGCACCGAGTGTGCGACAGTCATCATCATTTTTCCACAAACCTCTATACACGAGGCTTAAATCATTTCCTAATTTCAAATAAACATTTTATTCATGCTTCACTAAGCA
This sequence comes from Tinospora cordifolia, assembly GCA_030144865.1. Lineage (NCBI taxonomy): Eukaryota > Viridiplantae > Streptophyta > Magnoliopsida > Ranunculales > Menispermaceae > Tinospora > Tinospora cordifolia. The sequence continues at coordinate 8,980 of JAJIYU010001293.1, read as the reverse complement.
ATTAATTTCAAATCGAATTCACCAGATGTTAAAAATCATATTCATACTAGAAATCAAGATAATAGTAGTGGAAGCACTTTTCAGGTCAAATCTTTCTAAATCATTAAACACTGTTTAACATACAATATCTAAAAATCATCAGTTTATCAATCAAAACAAAAACAATGTTCAAGGTGGTAAACAGTCCCTATGATTACATATACAAAAATATGTTACATGACCCTCCAGTCCAATTTCAAAATATACTTCGTAAAAACTGTACAAAACAGATAGACAGTTTAACACAAAATATCACTCTCTCTCTCTATACATCCTCCAGTCTCCGGTCTGCATCCTCACTAAGCGCTGGGCTCATGAGTACTTGTAAAATAAAAATGGGGTGAGCTCGAAAGCCCAGTTGATCTCCCCTACACATCAATAACATTATACAAACGAGCATACAAAACATGCAAACAGTTTCAAATCATTAGGGGCATTTCAAACACTTAGTTTATCCGTTGCGCTCTAATATCAGAAATTTACCATATGATATTAGGAATTAACCGAAAGAGTGAACCACCCTCGGTATCCCAATTGTGGTCCTGAACACAATCAGGCACGACATCTTTATAAAACAGAAGTCTACCTCTAAGACCACGACCCAAGAAGATACTGAAACCAAGGGAAAAATCCTCATGACTTTCCAAATTCAAGGGTTTCATACAGCCGCTCGCAGTTTGGCCTAGTTGGGGGATACCCACGATGATGTCCTGGTCACAACCGGATAACATCTACGTGATGTACCAGTGCCCGTCCATCGCCCCGGTACGTGGAGTTCTTAATAATCCTTTAATGTTCTTTAATTTTACAATCATAGTTTTCATTCCACGCAACATACAAACATGCTTATTCAAAATGCTAACCTAAGCAAAGAAAGCAAACAATCACCAAGCTAATCATAATATCCTAGTACTAGAAAGCGAGTAACTAGTCATCAAGATATCATGTTAATCAATCCACCCAAGGCATACATTCCTAGCATGGTACTAAGTACAGAAATTTAAACATAAATCATATTCCATATCCAACATCCGTATAATACTAAAGAGTGAGGAAGAGATAGTCAATCCCACCTATACACGCCGAAATACTGCTCGATCGTCACTCTTCGTACGGCAGTCCAATACCGTCAATCTGCATCATTAGACGGTAATGATACATTACTTTGGGTTCTTGATACTCTTTTCACCTAATTCTAGGGGTCTGGTATCATTCAATGTTTCAAAGTGTACACAAAACACTCCAAAAACACGATTTGAATCTATCGTTCGCGGTCGGTCTTGTGTGGACCACGGTTTACACACAGTTTCTCACCCACATGTGTACACCATACTAGTGATTTCAATTTCAATTTAACACTTAAATCTAGTGTATTGGACACCCAAAAATCACTCAAACGTATAAACCAACTAATGGATAATTGCTTACATTGTTTATTTGCCAAAACCCCTTCATCAAGCCTTAAAAATGGGATTCCCTTTTAATGAAATCAATCCCTTCATTTCCACCACCAAACAACCATCATAAATCATCCACACTAGTGTCCAAACACACACACAAGGAAATGAAAAGCAGCTCACCACGTTTGGCTTGGTTTCTAGCCAATATACCCTCAACACAAGCTCTCAAATAGATCTCCATCATTTTGATTTACTAACCATTGATAACTACTCATTTATGAGATCAAATCTTAAAGAAAAACTAAAGGAAATAAGAAAAAGATTACCTTTGATCGTCTCTTGTCGCTCCTCCTCAAACCCCAAACTCTAGAATGACAAATGAACAACTTTAGGGCTTTAAAAGTATATATAGATCGCACACGGACCGCGGTCGGAGTCAGACGGACCTTGGTCATTGGATAGATTTTTCTTCATGGATCGCGGTCAGCACTTTATGGACCACGATCATCCTTTTATGGACCGCAGTCGACACTTTACGGACTGCTGTCACCCATGTGACCTAGTTTCTTTGTGATTTTCCCACTGATGACCGCGGTCGGCCTGTATGGACCGCGGTTGGCAATGTGGTTTGCCCCTTTTTTCCAGATTTTCTTCTCTAAAGACTGTGGTCGGTCTAATGTGGACCGCGATCTGTGCTTATTTGTTCCGGATTTTGCAATTTTCGCATGTTTCTAACTATCTGAATGTTCTAATTTATTTTATCTTGATTAGATAACATACGATGATCATTAAAAACAAGTTTTCAATCATTTTATATTTATTTAGAATTTTCAAAAATTTATATTGACGTGGACGCATTATAAGACTTAGGGTGATTACAATCTACCCCCTTAAAAGAAATTTCGTCCTCGAAATTTAGATAAGAAGTACCTGAGCAATGTGTCCCATCAATCTGTCCTGGTAAAGAGATCTGGGTATTTCTTTTGCATCCCACTCTCAAGCTCCCAGGTCGCTTCTTCCAGGTTATGATGCCTCCATAGGACTTTGACTAAAGAAACGTCCTTGGTCTTGAGACTCTGCACCTTACGATCAAGGATCTGCACTGCTGGCTCTTCGTAAGTAGTATCATGTCAAAGTACGATCTCGTCCAAATGTAAAACATGAGATGGGTCTGGTTCGTACTTCTGGAGCATCGAAATATGGAACACATTATGTACTGAGGACAATCTATTCGGCAAATCCAACTCATATGCATAGGCACCAACCCGTCTGACAATCTCGAAAGGACCAATGTAGCGAGGCAATAACTTCCCCTTCACTCCAAACCATCTGATCCCCTTCTATGGGCTGATCTTCAAAAATACCTGATCACCGGTCTGGAACTCTAGAGGTCTTCTCCTCTTGTTCGCATAGTTCTTCTGCCTACTCTGTGCTGTAACTAATCTCCTCTGGATTTGCTTCACCTGTAAACTCATCTCCTCAATTAACTCGGGTCCAGTGAGTACCTGGTCTTCAAACTCTGCCCAACAAGATGGTAATCTACAGGGTCTGCCGTACGATTCCTCGTATGGAGCCATCTTAATGCTTGCCTGGTAACTGTTATTATATGCAAATTCAGCATGATGTAGATGCTTACTACAATTTCCTCTGAAGTCTATGGCACATGTTCTCAGCATATCCTCCAATATCTGTATGACCCTCTCTGACTGCCCATCTGTCTGTGGATGAAAGGCTGTGGTAATGGTCAATCTGCTTCCCAATTCCTTCTGTAGATTCTGCCAGAACTGAAACGTGAATCTGGAGTCTCCGTCTGACATTATGGTACTAGGAATACCATGCAATCACACAATCTCTCGTACATAAAGCTATCCCAGCTTACTCACTGCATCAGTAGACCGAATAGGTAGAACATGTGCCACCTTAGTCAGTCGTTCTACTATGACCCAAACGGTGTTTTCCCCCTAATGACTTCTCAACAAGTCGCTAACAAAATCCATCGCTATACTGTCCCACTTCCATTCAGGAATTGGAAGTGGCTGTAATAAACCCGATGGTTTCCTGTGCTCAGCCTTGACCTGCTGACAAGTTAGACACTGGGAAACATATCTGGCAATGTCTCTCTTCATGCCTCTCCACTAGAAAGTTTTCTTCAAGTTCTGGTACATCTTGTCGCCCCTTAGATGCATAGTGTACTTACTCAAGTGTGCCTCATCCATTAGGGTTCCTTTGGCCTGTCCAGAACTGGAAACACATAGTCAGTTCCCTAATCTCAATGCACCCTCTGTGTCAAGGCGAAAGTCTGTGTGCTTGCCCTCCTTGATGCCCTCTATCAGTCCTATAATCCATAGATCGAATTTTTGCTCATCTCTGATCTGGCGTAAGATGTTTAACTGGTAAGTCACTGCATTCAGATATGCTCGTGTATCATCTTTAGCTACACCCAGATTATAGTTACTAATCAGCTGATACATCTGACCCACTTCATCCCTCCTGCTCAACTTCCTACTAAGAGCATCGACAACTACATTCAACTTGCCGGGATGGTAGTGCAGTTGAAAATCATAGTCACAAAGGAACTCCATCCACCTTCTCTGCCAAAGGTTCAGTTCCTTCTGAGTGTATATGTACCTGAGGCTCTTATAGTCTGAGTAGAGATCAAAACCCTCACCATATAGATAGTGCATCCAAATCTTTAGCGCAAACACGATCGCTGCAAGCTCCAGATGAAGCGTAGGATAATTCAGCTCATGTGGCTTCAGCTGCAGTAAAGCATAAGCCACTGGCTATCCTTGCTACATCACCACTGCACCCAATCTACTAAGGGATGCATCAGTGCACAAAGTATACATCACACCAGGGGTAGGTGTGATGAGTACCGGTGCTGTAATCAACCTCTGCCTAAGCTCCTGAAAGGATTGCTCACATAGCTTTCTCCAAATGAATTTCTTGTCCTTTCTAGTTAGCTTAGTCATTGGACCCACCAATTTTGAGAAATCTTTAATAAACCTACGGTAGTACCCAGCCAACCCAAGAAAACTCCTGATCTCTGTCACTGTAGTGGGCTGCTTCCAGTCGGATACTGCTCGCACCTTCTCCGAGTCTACTGTTATTCCCTATGCTGAGACCACGTGGCCAAGAAACTTGACCTGCTTCATCCAAAAATCACACTTGCTAAACTTGGCATATAATTTATTCTGCCTCAGTGTTTCCATAACAGTCTGCTAGTGTTGTATGTGCTCAGTCTCTGATCGGGAATATACCAGAATATCATCAACAAATACTACTACAAACTGGTCAAGAAAACGACTAAAGATTCTGTTCATCGGGTCTATAAATGCGGCTGGAGCATTAGTCAAACCAAATGGCATGACCGTGAACTCATAGTGGCCATATCGCGTCCTAAAGGCTATTTTCTATATATCAGACTTTCGAATCCTCGATTGATAATACCCTGACCTTTGATCTATCTTGGAGAAGTACTGTGCTCCACTGAGCTGATCAAAGAGATCATAAATCTGTGGTAAAGGGTATCTGTTTTTAATAGTAACATTGTTCAGCTTCCGGTAGTCTATGCATAGCCTCATGGAACTGTCTTTTTTCCTCACAAATAGGACTGGAGCTCCCCATGGCGACTCACTCTACTTGATGAACCCCTTCGCCAAGAGCTCGTTCAACTGAGTCTTCAACTCTATCAACTCCACAGGTGCCATCCTATAGGATGGAATAGCGATGGGATCAGTGTCGGGGTGCAACTCAATCTTAAACTTTACCTGTCTGTGAGGTGGAAGTCCAGGTAGATCCTCTGGGAATACATCTATATAATCCTGTATCATAGGAATACTATGAATATCTGTGGTCCCCTCTGCATCCTCATCTACTAGCTGCCTGAAGTCTCCCTTTCGCTGAATGGCATACAACAAAGCAAGTGTAGGACTCCTCGGCAGTCTCTAAATATCTCCATTGATCCTTAATGTCTCTCATGATGGCAACTGTATAGTGACTCTCCTCCTCTGGCAATCAATCTGTGCCTGATATTGGGTCAAGCAGTCCATTCCCAATATCACGTCGTAGCCACTGAAATGAAGTAAGTAGAGATCAGCGGGAATTAGCTGGTCTCCAAATCTGAACTCAACTCCATAATACTTCCCTGAGCTCACTATCTCTCCTACCAGCGTGGCAACATTCAATGGTACTACCAATGGGTTCGTGACAAGTCTCAATTTACTCACCAAATCTTCTGAAATAAAAAACTGTGTGGCACCAAAATCAAACAAGACATGCACAACAACACCAAACAACAAAAACATACCATCAACCGTAGGAGTCGGGGCTGTCTGGGCCTCTGCTGCATACAGTTGGGCCTGCTCTCTCTATCTTGTCTTGGACCATGTCGGCCTCTGCTGTGGGTGACTAGTCTATCCCTGCCCTGACTTCTACTGTGCTGGTGCTGGAGCTCTGGTAGGGCAATCTCTAGCCATATGTCCCTACTGGCCACACAAGAAGCACAGTCCTAACTTCCTAGCCTGCTCCCTCTGTTCTGTGTTAATCTACCTAATCCGGTCTGCTGCTACTGCCCTGAAGTCTAGGCCTGACCACTAGCAGTAGGTGCTCTAGATGGTCATCGTCGGTCTCTCCTCTGCTGCAGGGCTCCAGATGTCTGACCTGAATACGGTCTCTTCTGTCTACTCTTAAGCGACTGCCCAAACTCTATGTCTCTCTCTACATGTTGGGCCCGCACAACCGCCTCTCTGAAAGTAGTCAGTCTCAGAGGTGTGATCATCCTCCTAATCTCCATCCTCAAACCCTGTATAAACTTCTTTATCTTCAGTAACTCATCTACTACCATCTCTGGGCAGAATCTCGACAGCTCTGTGAACCTATGCTCATACTCTGTCACAGTCAATGTCCTTTGCGTCAGCCTGATAAAATCTGATCGCATCTAGGACCTCCATGCTGACAAAAAGAAAGTATCATAAAATAGTATTTTGAACTCATCCTAGGTCATCACTGTCTCATCAATGGTCGGGTTTGCTACTATCATCCTCCACCAGTGGTAGGCTGGTCCCACCATCTGATGTACTACCAAAGCTACTCTCCTCTGTCCAGTCACTCCTAGCAACGTCAGATGCTTATCCATCTCTATGAACCATCAATCTGCTGCAATAGGATCTACCTGTCCCTCAAACTGGCTAGGATGCAGCTTCTGAAACTCTATAGCTAGGTCCTTTTGCTCTTTATCATAACTAGCAGACTTGCTAGTCGTCTGTGCTGGACTCTCAAGGGGTACTGTCACTGGGATCCCTGCTTCATCGGTTATAGACGCTGGTGTAGACATCTATGCGGGTATTGTAGGCCGTATGGGAGGCTGAGAAGACTCTGTCGGGTACTGGCTCGTCATGGCCCTGTCCACTGCTCGATCTACTACTTTCTAAATCATGTCTAAGAGTACATCTGGTGACACCGTAATGGTAGCTGGAGCAGCCGATCTGGTAACACCCTCCTCTATCTATACTGGCTCCTTAGTAGCCTCACCCTTGGACCTACCCCTACGGGGTCTGCCTCGTCCTCTAACTCTCAACATTATCTTCAAGTCAAAAGCATACTTTCAGTATCCAACAGTGTAATCATAGTACAGCAGAAAAATCAATAATTTAAATTACTATAACTGCATTTCTACTTTAAGCTGGATACCGTGACTTGTGATAATAGCCATTCATTTCAACCTGCCTATACCCTTCACATTTATCGTGCTACTGTGACTCTAAGTTCATGTCTGTAGGTTTTCGATCTGTCTATGTGGTCTAGAGTTTATGTTTCTAAGTCAACAGCATTTTATTCAGTTTTGGGTACAGGAATTTGTATTTCAATACTCAAAATAGTGATATCACATATATCCAAAACAAACACCCAACAATCAACCAAACAATGAACGCTGGCATAAATCCATGTTCCATTATGGCTATTATATATTTATGCCAAGTCCTGGTCTCTAAGGATGACGCAAGACCCACTGTACGCGACCGACCCATACCAGTAGAATACAGTGCGTGCAAGTTCTTTCAAAGATTCCGCTCATCACCCTTTACAATTTCGCAAGTGTCTCGCTCCTTAAAGCAGACACAAGACCCACCATACGCGACCGTCCCATACCGGTAGAATATAGTGCGTCCATGTTCTGCCCAAGAATCAGTCACTCACCATACATGGTCCGTCATTCTTCGAATCTAGGATTCCTCCATACCCCCAAATCCCTATGCATCCCATAGCACATAGAGACCAAAGGATATAGGATCTTTCTTAATCGAGTCATGACCAAAACAAGTGTGCATTTTCACGTTATAAGTCTCTAGGTTATGTCCTAAAAGCTTTTATTGAGATCCACTGTCTTCAAGACATCACCCGGTCTTCCCTAAACCTAGGGTTACAGGACTTGGTTTGTTGACTCAATGGTTGAGTCGCCAATCCGATTCACCCTCACTTCTATGTGACGCCCTCGGTCTCAAGTTTCTCGAATCCTTTCCAAAGTAGCGCAACACTCGCAGAGAGTAAAACTCGGCCTACAGGGCTACTATCCAAAGGAAGCGCATCACTCGTAGGTAGTAAAACCTCCACCTACAGGGTTACTATCCAATGGAAGCGCATCTCTCGCAGAGAGTAGAACTATATCTACAGGGCTACTACTCGTACTCAAATCCGTCTACAAATGGTCACTTGAGCACCCAACATCACCTAAATCTTTTCTAGACTTCTAGCTACATAGTTACTAGTGGATGGCTTTTATTCACTTTTCAAAATCAAAGTCATTCAAAACTATTTCTAGTGAAAATCAAATCCAGTGAAATTTTCTTTTCGTTTCAATAATATTATTATAAAAATAGTTCCATCTGGCATTACTTGGCCAGGAAAAATCCAGTTGTGCCGAGTGTTGTCGAACACTGAGCTCGGATACCAAACTCTGTCACACCCTGAACCTCAGACTGGACATCATATCTGTCAATCTAAGGCCCTGTCGTCCAACGTCGCGCGGCTCCAAGCTTGGCGCGTGGTCCGCCGAAGCACCGGGCATGCGACAGTCATCATCATCTTTCCACAAACCTTTATACACGAGACTTAAATCATTTCTTAATTTCAAATAATCATTTTATTCATGGTTCACTAAGCAATTAATTTCAAATCGAATTCATCAGATGTTAAAAATCATATTCATACTAGAAATCAAAATAATAGTAGCGGAAGTACTTTTCGGATCAAATCTTTCTAAAACATTAAACACTGTTTAACATACAATATCTAACAATCATCAGTTTTATCAATCAAAACAAAAACAATGTTCAAGGTGGTAAACAGTCCTATGATTACTGTTAGTTGCATAGCAGACTAATTATATTATAGGTATTTTACGTATAATATGCATTAGTGTAATAGAAAAGTTAGTGTATTTGCTTATATTTAGTTAAATATGCATTTAGAGCATTGTTGCATCATTAGTTGCATATTAGCATGATTTTGATGTTATTTCTAACATTTTTATATGAATATAA
>JAJIYU010001292.1:0-37215 GCA_030144865.1 Tinospora cordifolia | reverse complement strand
GATAAAAAGCACGAAATTTGGGACGTAAACGTGGTATCGCAGTGTCAAAAATGCAATATCGTGGTACTTCAATTAGAAAACTTGGAGTTTTGGGACACAAACGCGTTACCGCGATGCCCAAAAGACATACCGCGATACTGCGATTAATAATAGTCCCAAATACTGTGGTATTGGGACGAGATACAGTGATACTATGATTGAAAATAAAAATGGAAGGTCTGTAATGTCACAGTACCAAGTTGTCTCTATATACGTATGTGCGCAGGGAACCCTAATTGCACAACTCATTCCACAACTGCTCATCTTCACTCGCACAGTGAACCCTAGCCTCCTTCTGCAATTTCCTTCTCTCTCCCACCCATCCCAGATTGAGTTCAACCTATTTCAAACCTTCTTCAATGATCCCACGAGCATCGTTAGGAGAAGAATAGCACAAGACTGAGTAGCATCAGACTACTACACCTTCCCAAATCAAGCAATGACAAGGTAATATGTTGTTCTCGTTGAAAATCAATGTTATGTGAAATTTTTTTAACGTCGGTTGAGGGTAAAATGCTTCTCCTCACTTAACAACGCACAGGAAGTACTTAAAGACGCTCTTTGGAGGGAATGAAAAGATCATTGAGCAAGAATAAGCGCACAAAAAGAGCATAAGGCATTTTGGCAAAGCGAACAAAGAAGGGGACGAACAACAAGAGGTATAAAACATTTCCACTTGATATGATGGCTACCTCTATTCTAGATTTGGTGTATTAAAGTCATGCTATATGCACTAGAAAAAGTCTGAACTGATAACAAACGCACGGAATTGCATATTTTGGGACGCTCATAGGTTCACAATAAGGAACACGGTAGCGTACTGTTCCATATCGCAGTACCGTAGTAACGAAAGCATTACCATGGTAATGCAATTAAAAATTGTGGAATTACCATGATAACACTCAAGTTACCATGGTAACACGATGTTTGTTTCGTTTTTCAACTTTTCATGCACAAAGACCTTGACTGCCACAATACTGTCCATATACTACAGTACTCAAAAAAGAATTACAATAACATGTGACTATTATGACCCATTAGCATACCTTATGAGACATAAAGTAGGATAACATTTTAATATGTGTTAAAGACATTAAGTCATTATGTTTAATCACTAAAGGTTAAAGATACATGACAAGCAGAATAGCAAAGCGAGGATTTAGGAAGAAGTGAGCGAGAAACAAGTATAAATGACCGTACATTCTCTTTAATATTATTTTAATCTTGAATGTAAAACATGACCATGTGTTTACTTTTATGAGTTTAAAAGCATGCTAGGAATGACATGTTACTTGTGATACTGTGATAGCATGCTACCTATTTCTGTCATTAAATATTATGTTAAGAATATGCCATATGTAATATTTGTTAGATAACATGATCTGTGTGACCTGTTACATGATAATTTATCAACATGTTTAGTGTATACATGTATCGTAATAATGAGATAAATTGTGCATGTTATTGGTCATTAAATAAAGATAATTAAGATTTTAACCACGTATTATAGTGATGATACAGATACTGTGGCAATAGTCTGGTACCATCGTGGGTATTTCCCCACCCTAGGTAGGTGTCTATGCTAGTGTGGCAGTAGTTGAGATAGGAATGAGGATCAAATGAGACCTTACATCTAAAGTTGTGTCATGATGTAGAATTAACCTATGGGGAGTTACTTCCAAGAGTTCAGACATGAGAATACCGAGGAGATTCCTTTTCGTCTTAATGTCAACCTAAACAATTGAAGTGTTTGAAATGCCTAATGATTTATAAGTGTTTGCATGTCTTATGTTCTTAACTTCAATAATGTTTGAGATGTGTTGTACATGATCCACTAGGCTCTTGAGCTCATCCTAGTAATTTATTTTTTAGGTAATCACCGAAGACACTTCTGCTGACAAGTGAAGGAGGCAATTTTGTAGTTCAAGTATACCTTTCAATAGTTGAGGAATAAGAGTAGGAGTCATTTTATCATTTCAGTTGTAGGCCAAGGGACCCACATTTGATTTACGTTTGTTTCCTTTATTTGTTGACTTTGGCCATGGGGCCAAGTAATGGTTCATTGACTCATTTAAACTCAGGCCATGGGGTGAAAGTATTTCATTCTTTGAGTTTAATCACATTACTGCTAGTTGACATGTCATCTCCATGTTTAATCATGCATGATATTGTTCTCTATGTTTTTGCACTGATATTTTTTTGGGATGGTTGTGATTAAAAAGAAAGAATATAGGTAATGTCCTATTCTTGAATATTGAAAGCTGGAGTGACTGCATGTTTTACTTGATTAGGTCTCGAGTTGAGAGATGAAGACGCCCAGTCAATGGTGATTGTGACAAAATTCAAGCGTCAAGGTGTTACAAATCCCAAGTTTGCGACTGTTGACGACAACCTTAGAGTCATCAAAACTCTATGGTCATGTCAAAGACTATAACTGTAACTTTGGTTGGGTTTGTGGCTTTGGCTACAATTGTGGTTGCTTTGCTACCTTTGCAATAATGGAAAGGCAATTCTTGATCAATATGGTAGTAGGAGTCTCCAGCTTTAAAATGGTAATGTTCTAGTAGCAATCCAAAAGTTGAACAATCATGTCTATTGGTCGAGGTAACTAAGTTGACACATAAGGTCGTACATAGTTTGTGCTTGTAAAAATAATGAGGTTAGTGAGGTGGCAAAAGCCTCTTAGAAATCATCAACTGCTACAGGCTATGAAACCTAAAAGGTATCAATAGAATAAGTTGTTGTGATGTGGGAGGAATGTCTTTGATTGGTATAATAGGTCTACCAACATCAACATAACTAAAAGAAGGATGAGCAACCATTAAATGTTATTGAATGGCATGCATCACTCTATGGAAAATAGAGAAATGACTATGGAAGTAGTGTGCAAATCTACCAAAAGAAGGGGTAGTTGTGCTGAAGTATATCCAAGAATAGGAATCACCTCATTGTCTTAGAAAGTACTTGGCATAGAAGTTGAGGGAAAATACAAGGAAAAAAGTGATAATCTTTCTTGCCTACTGTAACATCCTACTCGAGGAACATTAGCTTAAATGTTAAATTAATATGTCATTACTGGCTCCTATAGAGAGCAAGGTCCTAGATAATATTTGTTGAACCATCGCTTGATACATGGATATCGAGTTATATAGTAACCTTTTTGTCATATGAGCAATAGATGTAAAAGCGTACAGGTTGATCTTGACTAGAAATGCAAGTTGTGTGACATTGGTACTGAAGGTCAACATAATAGAAGCATAACATGTCTTAGCCTGATATGAACGATGACTTAGTAGACACGAATGTTGTGCTTATAAGATAGCAACAAAAAATGAAGCAATCATTGGTCATAGCATGAGAAACGGGAATTCTACCTAGAAATGATAAGTTGAGTAATAACGTCACAACGTATATTATGCTCCAATTGAAAAAAAAAATAGTAGAAGACAAATCACATTGACTATTAGGTGGTGAATAACCAAACGTCTAACAATCTCAATGACTCTAAGCTAGATGCACTAAACGTACTATAGAAATCTTATCAAAAAAGAATATCCTAACCAACTTAAAGTAGATATTATCGAAGAAAGCTAAAAATGACTCTAAGCTAGAGTTAAAAGAGTGGTTGAAGAAGTATATTTATCCTTCGAATTTGTCAAAGTCAACTTGAACACTAAAAGAGATGCTCCTACTATAGAATGGAGTAACCACAAGCTCGAGATGAGGTGGCCTAGAACTTGGTGAGGTAGGTGGAGTACAGTAGGTCTCCAAGTCATCAAAGGGAAAACTTAGAGGTTCTAGTTATTCCAGCCTATTCCAATGTCGTCTACGATGTTGGGTCCTCAAACTACATTTTTATCCACTAATTGTGACACATGGAAGCTCTCGAGTTGGATGACTCACCATGCTTAAGTCTCTATTTGCCTAAATTTGATCCTCTATAGGTCTTGTCAATTTTTCCAAATAGTCAAACAAGCTTTTTATTTAGATTTTGAAAAAGATTGAACGAGATTAGACAAGACAAAGCAAGGAACTTGTAAAGGGTGTTGTCACAAGCATAAGTGCTTGCAATTTGGTAGAGAAACAAGGAAGAAAATGAGATATTTAAATTTGAGAAAAACCCTAGGTTAAATGAAGGGCTTTCATATTAAGGATTGGATTCTTCTTGTTTTGGATGTTGTAAAATGATGAAAGATGTTAGGGAGCTAGGGTTAATGTTTTGGTAGCATGAAACAGGCAAAGAAACAACGTAGAATCGAGAAAGAATGATAAACATTTATCAAGAGGTAGCTCAGTAGATAGTCAAATGTGTTTCACCTCACCTCATGAGTTAATCACATTTCATATCAAAAATGAAAGTAAAACCCGAATGAAACATTGGAATGCATTTCTTCTTGAAATTTGTTTTAATATTGTACACACTAAAACTCTAAATGTTTGCTTATGAAACATGTTTCTCGTATAAAACACATTTCCGATTAGTTTTTTTTTTTTCTAAATTCTCATACGTTTCCTAAATTTTAAACAAACAATTAACATGTATATTGCACACGTGGTGTCAATACATATCAATATAAATCATTAAACAAATAGTCTACATGCACAAGCTAGAGGCCCTAATGCATTGATGAGACATTTTTTGTTATTCTTCTAAATTTTAAAAGTTTAATTATAGCCAACTACTAGACCTTAATGTAGGTCAAGTGGTGGCCAATACCTACACGAACCAATCTAACCCATCGACACACTTGCGAAATAGCAACTAGAGCTAGTGCATGACAGTTAACACATTATATAATGCAATAGATATCATGCATGTCAATTTAATTAAACAACCAAACATAGAATAGTGCCAACACACCATCTGCATGATCAAGAAGGTGGTGTCAATGTATCATAAGAAATTCATGAGCTAGTAGACGCTTTAATATCGATGAAGGTGGCAAATCCTTTGATGGGACTACCATGATTGGTAATTGAGAGATGTTATGTACCTTAGTGCGATGTAGTTGAATGTAATACTAATCCTACTCAAAGTACCCATAAGTTATAATATTGCATAATTCATAAAGCATTTTAAAAAAATGCATGCTTTTTAAAATCACACACGTACAAAACCCTCTCCGCGGTCAATAGTTAGTTGTAAAGCTCCTTAGTCAGAGTTCGCTATCAAGCGTCATCTAGGCCGAGCAGGTTGAATCTCTAACTTGAAGAAGGCTAGGTCTTACCCAAAACTATTTTGTTTTCCACTTTATGTTTCTTGTTCTTTCCCCTCTTTTTTTTTTCTTTGTTATTTCTCGTCATCAAAACCATGAATAAGAGTTCATTAATAGTTTAAAACTTGTCTAAAAGTAGAGATGACAATTTGTATCATCGTGTTAGGAATGGATCGTATTGTAAACAGGTACGACTCATATATTGTAAATTCAAACTTAATTGTTTTATTAATTGTGTTAGATTCACAAATTTAAATCCAACTCGTTTATTACATAATCATATACCTATATATAATCTATTAAACTTTTTACAACCAATTTTCAAAATTAGTTTTTTTACAAAACAATCTTAATAAATATACAAAACATAAATATTTTTAAAAATTAAAAATATTTTTTTAAAATTAATAAAAATTATATCATCAAGATATTAATTTGAAATTAACTAATTTTTAATATGTCTTTTAACTTATTTATAATCGTATTAAACAGGTCATTTTCAGATTTAGTAAGTTAACATATTTACAAACTAAATTTTAACTATGTTTAATTATTTTTAACCTATTTTAATCTTAATTCATTTATGTTAAATTTAAAGATGTCAAAATGCATGTTGTGTTCAACTCAGATTATTATTACCATCCTATCTAGAAGGTGCTCCAAAGTTGTTTGATTAAGACTACATTGAGAAGGAACAAACTTCAAGATTTGACAATTTAGATCTACCACTCTTCAGCTGAAATTATTAAAATAATTTAAAATCCTTATTTTTTAAGCTGCAAGTTATCACCTTGCCTTTAGCCCCAAAAAATTTAGGACTGACAGGCGTTGCACAAGATGCATAACACGATACGTGTTCCCCAAGACGTTTTACAAATTGAGCTATAACGTGTTACAGTCTTTAACGCGCCCCAAACGCATTCCGAACTTGTGTGCAATGCGGTTCCAACTTGTGTGTAATGCGTTTTTGGGGCCAATGATGGTCAGAATGATGCACACAAAGTAGGGCACACAACAAACTTTGTCAATCATGACTGCCACTGCCAGACCTTCTTCTTCAAGCTAGATGCACATAAAAAATTAAAAAATTAAAAAAATTAAAAATTTTATGCACTACTCAACAAAATGGCGGTATTATTATTGTTGTTGTGTTCCTGATAATATATTATTTTATAACTTATTATTCAAATTTTAATTTCTTTTAAAAGGTGTAAATATTGTTTGTAAATTTTCTTTTTATTTTTTATAACTTTGTCAATCATGACTTGAAGCCCTAACATATCTTTCTAATGGTTTATAGTCATTCAACAATTAGTGAACTTCCATTTGTCTATCAGAGGTTTTAGCACTTCTTTCAGCTGCAAATTTTAATCCAGTAGATAAGGTATGTTTATATTCTATTATATGAAATAAGTAAGCAAACAAATAATACAAAAAGGATTCCAGTCACCACAAGGCCCCAAAGCTACAGTAATGACCAGAATTTACAAATAAATGTTTGTATTTGTTGTACAACAGCCCTACTTATCACTTAAGAGACAAACACAAGGAATATATGTAGGTCTATACAGAACTGAACAAGTCAAAGCTCACATCCAATTTGTAAAACTGTTAAGCCAAGGACTCAACCCCAACACAACTTGATATCTTTTCCTTCAGGATCTCCTTTGCTTGGAGAAGAAATGTATAGAACAACCTTGCAGACCAGGTCTTGGTAATGCTAAGAAATGCTAAGATCACACCACCCAACATAGGAAAAAACAAATGAATGGTAAAATCTTCAAGAAATGGAGGTGACTCTTACAGAGTGATCAGCTGATCCAGTCAGATATATTGGCAAGGTTGGGTGCCAATCCACTGTTGTTATGGCTGCACTATGTGGGAGGGTTCTTAATCCCCTTGGATTTCCTTGGACCTGAAATATATTTGAAACAGGAGGGGTATGTATATCAAGGAGAAAAAACAATGGAGAACTGCAGTGCTCAAAAAAGATGAAATAAATATATTGGCAAGGTCAAAACTGACCTATATCTCAATAGTAATCATATAGGGGAAAAAAAAAAACAAAAAAAAGGGAATAACATACATAAAAATGTATGAAAAGGTTGGTGAAAGTTCACCTGATATATGGGTGACCTGACTGAAGCTGATGTCACTAAGAGTCTCCTGTCATTTGCATCCAGTGCCATCTCATGTCTCGAGAATCTTGCATTCTCCTGGTTGCAAAATCTGTTTTGGAAATAAATTAGGGCATTGTGAATTTTGTAGGATACAGAAAACACTAAAGTAACAAAGCTTTTGGTGAAATTGCTCGCTAGCTAATGATTTGAGACCAAAAAGCTTTGAAAAGAAGACAGGGAATGCAGCAGTGGGACGTGAGACTGCATGAAAGAAGTGGAAGAGATGTGTTTACAAGCTTAGCAAACAGGAATATGGAAAAATAAAAAACAAAAATAAAAAAATTTCAATGCAGGGACTTGCAGTTAGGAAAACACCAAACAGTCTCATGTTCCATGCATGCATACACATGTTTAACTCAATTAATCACTGATAAAGATATAATCATATTAGTTATCAACAAAAAACAGCACCAACATCCCAATAAAATTAAATAGTGTACGTTTTTCCTTTTTTTTTTTTGGAAGATGAAACATAGCTTGCATTAAATAAATGCCCAAAAAGTATACAACATAGAGCAACAGAGATGTTTTGCTGTACATACATTAAGATGAGCAACCAAAAACCTAGATAAGCCTAACCCACCTAGAAATACCATAAGTTTTTCAAAGTCAAGTCACTTGATGAAGGTTTATAAACTGCACTCTATGAAAATATTGATTTGTGAGTCACTGTCCAATGTTATCCAATATAAAGTTTAGAAGATTTTGGCTTAAGTTTTATAGTTCCTGTTCATGCCTAACTGTATGTAAATTAATAAAATTATGTGGCAAGTAATCTTGTGATGAATCGTGTTTGAGTGCAAAACTCGTAAGTTGCTAGAAATGATTATCAAGTACCTCATTTTTAGCTTAAGATTTTCAATCAATCAAAGCCTTTTATCAATTGAAATTCTCGAATCCAACTGTAGAGAGTCGTATAGCATTGCGGTTTTCAAATGTATTGAGAATTTCATGGTTTTACAAGGGTTATTGATGTAATACAGATGTCTGGAGAATATTATTTGAAAACTTAATATGATAAGAAGATGCAGGTGGGGATGCAATCCAAGGTCAAGTGTAGGATCTTTTTGATCAATTATGTTGAGCAAAATATTTATCCAAAATAGATTATGCTACGGTTGTCACCAATTCAAAATCAACGAGAAAGACATCAACATAACGGCTTTTGAACCTAATACAAACACCATTTATGATTATGCAATTGTTTTTAACAAATGTATTTGCAGCACTAATGGACCTTGTGCATCGAATATTCAAGTTGTAGCTCAATCAATTTATGTAGTATCATTGATGATATTCTCATTAATTCTTTGGAAAAAAAAAAGAAAAAAAAAAGCATGATATGTTTTTGTAAGTCATCCTAGAAACTATACAAGCTCACCAACTCCACCCAAATTATATCCCTTTTTTCGATATTATTATAATTCATGTACACTTCTACCCTATTCACTAGAAAATGAGTAAAGATGAAGACTAGACCCTGTGAAATTGCTAAATGCAACTTCTTGTAGCTGAGATCACAATTTTTCTAAATTATTGCTTGCAGCAAGATTTATGTTGTTATCGTGCTATTTAATATTTGCAACTAGCATTTCTATTTGTTGCTTAACATGTGTGAAACCCACTAGGGGACCAACTGGCCACTAAAGTCACCCCTATTGTTATTCATCAGGCAATTAAAAAGAAATTGAAGACGGTGCATGGAGGACACAATTGTGGATTTTAATATATGCACTTGCATATAGTTTAACATGATATAGACTTAATAGTCTGGCGTTCATATTATTTTTAATGGTCAGTATCATATTATTTGTATATTGTTTTAACATTATAAGTTAGACTTGACGGTCTAGTTTTGATATTATATTTAATGGTTGTATCATTCTAGCAATTGTGTTAGTAATATATGTAAATAAGAACCTATAAATTAATAGTTTTGGAAGTTTGTAATATTTTTTTTTCACAGGAAACAAGAATGTTTCTATATTTATGACATTCATATGGTGGTAACTAATGTGTACGATATTTTTCCGACACCAAAATGGTATCCAAGGTTTGCGCAACTTGTCCTCTTAGGCCCTTTCTGCTCATGTAGGATACAACCCCAATGGCTAAGACAAGAATCAAACTCGAGATCCCATGCTTTTTGCCAAAAACCTTAAGCTATTAGCGCAACCACGCTTGCTTGCTTAAATTTGTAACATATGAAACTAAATTTAGATGATGTTTGAGGTTTTTGCTATCAAGTTGTTCTCTCAAACATTCATCTTTTTATTTATTCTATTATGCAAATCACAATTCTTGGGATTTGTATAAGAAGATTATTGAGGTGTGACATTTAAAGCATTTCTATATCGCTTATGCATCAAAGCCACAAGACATGTTCTAAAAGTGCTACAAGGAGCCCTTTACAAGTACTTTTGGCAATTTGCAACTTTTAAATCTTCCAAGATTTTTGTAGCACCTTTTTGTAAAATCTCTAAGCAAAGTAATGTCTAACCAATCCTCAAGTCATCATTTCTTATTAGGAGCTTAAAAATTAGATTTCTTTACTAAATGGTAATACAAGAGAACTTTGCTATTGAGTAATCCAAGAAAGGAAAAATGCACACAGCTTAATTTTCTACTAAGAGTTTGCGCTTTTTTATTTTTAAAATTCGAATTTATGACCTTTAGGTTACAATAGAACATCATTGACCATTGCAACTAAGCATGGCAGTCTCATTTCTTACACTTGCATAAAGAATTTTATTTTTATTATTTTTACATGAGCATATTCAATCATTCTATAACAAATACATATAACAAGTTTTATAACTTCCACATCATAACTTTACCAATGGCCATTCTGAATAAGTTCTAGATGAGTCACCCTAAATATCCAAGAAGTACCAGACCCTTTTTGGATTTTTTTTTTTTTTTAATATCTTTCATTGTTGTTAATTTAAGAAATTTCATGTTTTTCATCCCTAGCTCACTATTTTGGCGTCAACTGTTTGAGCTTACTCTCTTTTTGACGTACACAGATCTAGGTATGAAGTCACATTTATTAACAAAGGTCACTCCATGGCTTTCTGTACAACATGTCACGGACCGTATTATGAGTAATGCCCGTTAGAGTCAAAATTTCCACACAAAATATACACTCTATGAATCATTCATACATCCGGTACTAAAATGGCATGTGCAAGTCAATCCACAAAACAATTTTCTTTCTCTTTTCCTTCCTCAAAAGAATAAAGAGTAATTTCATCCAACCACATTGACTAGAAATATATACTTTCATTCAACATCGCTAGGATTCTAATTTTAAATATTAACAATGAATGTTTTAGGCTTCTTCAGGGAGCAGATATTGTTTCAATGGCACAAAGAAAGCACATACCACAAACACCTTTGTACAGTTTAGAAAGCCAACTTTTTTTTTTATCACCAATTAACACTAGTGTTTTATTAGGCATTTGGTAAGAAAATTGATAGACCTATTCTGGTAATTTGCAGTTTCTACTCGTCCAAGTGTTAAGGGGTGGAATTTAAATTATCAATTTGAAAGATATTACAAAATGGTAGATTTCATATTTAAGTATTGCAACCCATTCGATATTTGGATAATTAAACATTTTGTGTGGAATTTAGCATGAGTAGACATGCTTGAAACACCTAGTCAAAATTTCTAAGTTAAGATAGATGGCAGCACAGAAAAAGAAGGGGAAAGAAAAGAAAAGAACAAGAAAAGAAAAAAGAAAAGAGAAAATCAAGCATATATGGAACTAGACTTCAGGGATTCACTAAATGCCAAGTTGCTACACTACCTGCTACAATCTCTTGACCAAAGCACTTGTCCTTGGTTATGTAAGCTCCACTCAAAGATCTGCACTCAATAAATCCTATGACAAGTCAAGTTGCTCAACAATTTACAGATATATCTTATATTGACCATATGAAACCAACAACTATCAAAGAAACAGGTTGATGAACAAACATACACCCAGAAAAATAACTTTTAATCCATATCTAGCTGAACTTATAAAAACTTTTATTAGAAAGCATCATACTTACCTTTCCATCAGAGCCCAAGCTAAAAATGCTTGTTTCATCATGCCCAAATAGGACAGAACTTACTGCAGAATCATGGGCAGGCCAACCTGTAATTTGAAGGCCAGCAGCCATGTCTTTTGGTTCGTTAAGGAAATGAGTGCACATTTTTAGGCACAGATATAACCTAAATACGATCACTGGGCTCCAAACAAAAATAAACTAATCATGTAGGGATACCAAACATGTGAATCATTCCATCAGTTGCAGATGCTGCCAAAATCTTCCCATTGTGATTGAAACAAAGAGATGTAATTGCTGGCGGATCTTCACCAAGAGGGAGGACTGTCTTCATGAAATGAAAATATTCATTAGGGTATAACAGCTATAGCACAAAAACAAAAATAAAGTATGAATATCAAATGAAACTCGGACAATGGAACCTGTACCATAGCTTTCCATGTCTTCATGTTCCAAACAGTTAACGATGCAAACCCCAATGGATCAAGCTTGCTGTTTTCAAGAATAATGCACCAGGGAATCAAGGGATGAGGAAAAGAAAAAAGATAGTAATTGAAACATTAGAATCCTTAATACATTAATGAAACTTAAGTAATATTAACACAAAATTATTATTGCACATGCTGAGAATTAAATTCAACTTTTAGGTCTCGTTTCGTGCCCAGGATGAGATATAAAAAATTTAAAAAAATATTTTTTTAAAAAAATAAAAGTAATTTTTTTTTTTGTTTTTTGGGCGGGATAATTCAATCTCACCAAAAATGGTAGGATTGAGTTATCCCACCAATATGGGATTAATGATGTGGGCCCGGATTAATTTTTAACCCATCCTATATAGTACCTAACATGGGATAGGATAAAAAATTTCCAATCTCATTCCAATCCCACCTACCAAACAGGCCCTTAGGTCCTTAAGTTGAACCCATTATATATATATATATATATATATATATACATTATTCACATAACAATGGAAAAACATTTCAATTTAAAAATATAAAATTATGATTGAGGAATCAAGACACATCAAAATTTTCTTCAAGACCCATCAATATTTTCTTCATTTAGAAGCTTTTCAGCACATGAGCTTTCCAATATGATTACAAAGACATTGGAGCTAATCAGCTAATTAGAATTAGTCACTTTAACAAATCAAGGAAGATTGCTAGCTGACGATTTGAGCATTGATAGATAGGAATTGGTCTGGTCTAATTGATTGAAAGGAAAGATAATTCTACCCTTTAGATGCTGCAGCAGAGACAAAAATTGGTTCCACGGGACTGCACTTTAGATCTAAGATACTGCAGTTTGCATGAAAAAAGATTAAAAAAAAAAAAAAAATTAGAATACATAGAGAAAATGCCTAATAATTTCAGCACAAATAAATAAATCTGTTTCTTATTAAAAAAATTACAAATAAAAGAAAAAGAAAAAGAAAAAAAAATGCCTAATAAAATGAGGAAATGCATAAGGTGAATAAGTACCTAGGAAATTCTTGAGTAGTACTGAGATCACAGACAACTCTCTTTGCATCAACATTCCATGCTTTAATGCCACCGTCAGCAGTCCCAATGAGAAGCTACTGTCAAGAAAAATAGGGAAAGTTGGAAATCACAAATTTATTGCCTCTAAAATCAGAATGCAATGTACCCAACATTTTCAAAATAACTGGCAATTTAATATCATATAGACATTCGCTTTGACCTACCAAGCGGTCAGATTTGCACTCCCAATCAAGTGACATGATCTCGGCCCCACAATAGATAGTTGCATTTCTAGAAGATGGTGTTGATGAGTCGTATGTCCATATCCTTCATTGAACCACATATATAAAAATTTTTAGTACATGAGTACCCTCTCTATAAGCCCAGTTATGATTTTAAACAAAGTAAACAAAACAACTGAATTGAAAATGCTATATTACAACCCAATTCACCTAAATGCAATATTGGTTGGGTAGAGGCCAAATTATGGGAATGAAACATTCATAGATTGTTAACATTCGCCACTTTATTGTATCACGGCAAAATTTATCATGAGAACGAACTTCAAGAATAGTAAATGAGAGGAAAAATTACATACTTGAAATGAGATTCAAACAAACACAAGAGTTTTGGGACCAATTATTTGACTATCATGTTAAAAAATCACTTTACCACAAAGCTATAACAGCAAGGTAGAGGCCTAAGCAAGGATTAAAACTTAAACTTTGCCCTTGACTTTGGACACTTGAAATTGAAATTAATTCAGAATGGAGAATTTTCATAAAAGTTCACTAAACAAGAGAAGATTAGTGAATTTTAATGTTTGAATATATAGATCTACTGTAAAATAAGTTAAAAATGATATATATATAAATAGATAGATAGATACATTAGTACATAAAAATATCTTTAAGTGCGCTAACAAAATCAATCTTATTAAGTAGGTTGATGAATTTGAAATGGTGACTTTTGGTCATAATAACTTTTCTATGTTTTGATATTTAAGTGTGGTAGATTTCTTCCTTATGATATACTTTCTTAGTCTAAATTCCACCATCCTTAATTCAGTAGTTTATTAATTAAAATATAATACTTTTTTTATCTTGTTTCATATAAATTAACTATCAGAAGATGGCTTTTGGAGCTCTTTTAATTTATTTTTAAGCTATTATCTTGTTTTAACTTTCTTCTTTTACAAACTACATAACTTATGTACATATTAAATCATTTCTTTACACTTATACTGCTATGTTGGTTAATAAAGTTCAAAATAACAAATAATTATTGGGATTTTTTTTTTCTATTTTATCCATGAAATATATTTTTTCTAACTTCTCTACTGCATTTCATTAATTTTATTGATTTTATCAACTTTTGTCAAATTTCATCGAATTTTTTGTTGAGTTTTTGCAACTTTTATTCATAGTATTTTGAATTACAAAACGCATGCCACATCAGTGAATCAATCACACAGAAATAAGCACTACAATGTATACATGCATGCCCCCCAATTGAGGAACCAATCCTACATGGATGTGCCTTTTATAATCTCAGCAGCGTAAATCCAGAGGCTTGCCGATAATCTGATGTTATCCTATAGCTAGTTCGCACATGTCCCATTTGATGTCTAAGAACACCCTCCTGTTGCTCTCTAGCCACATTCCACAATGTCGCAAAGATGGCTACATACAGGGCCTCGTTCACTGAGGCACTTGTGATTCCATGTATTTGGTAGCTACAAAACATTACTTAATCAAGAATGGTCTACATGCTTTCCCACTAAAAACTGCCACCAATTCCCCCAGACCTGTCTTGCCCAAGAGCACTCTAGAATTAGCTGGTCTATACTTTCCTCCTGTCTGATGCACATAATATAGCAATGAGGGGACAGCATATGGCTTGGCAGCCCTATGTTGTACGTAGTCCATTGTGTTGATTATCCAATGAGATAACAGACAGCCAAAGACTTTCACTTTTGATGGGATATGCCGATTCTAAATGTTGGCTGAGATGTGGGACAGCGCACTGTGGTTGGGAGGGTCGGTGCCAATCACTAAAACCTTATAGAGTGATTTGCAAGAAAGTTGGCCACTGGACTCCAACAACTACATGATCCTATCTAATCGTCGAAAAAACTAAACTGATCAAGGGCCAGCAATTGCACTTTGCTCCCTTTCTGTTAGCACTCTAAGAAAGTCAAAGTTCCAAGATACTATTGGAACCGTTAAAGCAACAAACTAAAGATGGGCTCACTGTGCTGAGAGGAGAGCCTATACACTGCAAGGAAAGAATGCTCCAACGTTCTATATCCAATCACCTATCTTCCCAGAAGAGAAAAGAATTCCCACTGCCAAGTACAACTAGATGTAGGGAACAGTTTTTTCTCCAAGCGACGAGATGAATCTCCAAGGCCCTCGATGTGTGAGCCGCCCAACTATACTTGATGCTCTGCCCCCTTGACCTAAGGTATTTTCATATCTACTGGCAACTATTGTAGCCCATAACTCTTTCTTGTACTGAAGAAACCTCCATGCCCATCCCCCCCATCTCTGTTGGCAACTGGAATGTCTTCCGATTCACTAAACACTCCAAAGGCCACTTCCCACCATCTCTTCCTCATAAGGACTTCATAAAAATCTCCAACTGTGTAGCCACACCATTTAGGATTGTGGAAATGGACAGAACATATGTTGGGATTGCCTCGAACACTGCCTTTATCAAGGGAAGTCAGCCTCCCTTCGACAGGAAGGCATATTTCCATCCCTCCAATCTTTGTAAAATTGTCAAGATAATAGGGTCCCCAAAGACATTCTGATCTCGGATAACCTCCTGGCAGCATGCCCAAACATTTCATTGGGCACGAACCAATGTTGCAACTGGCATAATTGGCCAAGGATAATATTGCATCCTCTTCCATATTTATCCCAGCTAGTTGAAATTTGGCTACGTTCACTAAGAAACAGGAGAATTCCCCAAAGTAGTGTAGCAAATTTAGTGCATTCTTAACATTTTCTCCTTCCCCATTTAAGAAGAAGATTGTGTCATCAACATAGTATAATAGCACTACCTCCACTTTGTTTGCCATGTCTTAAAGCCCTCCAATAGGCCAAGGCTTCGAGCTTCCCCAACCAACTTAACCAAAACCATCCCCTACTAGGATGAAAAGAAAGGGCCATAAGGGGTCCCCCAGTCTGATGCCCCGACTAGACGAGAATTTGCCTGTAGATCTGAGATTAATAATCACAAGTGTGTCACTGAACTACACACCTCACCATCCAGCTCGTCCACCTAGCCCCAAAACCCTTTTTCTCCAACACCACATTGATGAAGCCCCAATCAACTATGTCATACACCTTAGCGAAATCAACTTTGAACACCACCCAATATTTTCCTTTACCTCGGTAGTCCTCAACTAACTCATTCACCACAAACACTGCATCCACAATTTCTCTCCACTGAATGAAGGCTGAATGGTCTTCACCTATAATCGTATGCAACAGTTCCCTCAGTCTTATGGCGAGAGTCTTTGAGATTATTTTATATAAGTTTGTCACCAAACTAATTGGCATGTAATAATTCAAACCCTGGCCATCCCTTTCTTTAGGATGAGGTATATATATGTATCATTAATTGAATTATTAATTACAGCACTATTGTAGAATTCTTGCATCACTCTCACATCTTCCTTCACTTCCTCCCAAGCCTTTTGAAAGAAAGTCAAAATGAACTCGTTTGGACCAAGAGCTTTTGACCCACCACAATGAAATACTACTTTTTGAACCTCTTCTATTGAAAAAGGGACCTCTAAAACAGCTTAGTCCTCAACACAAATTGGGCTCCACTCAAGGTCTTCAATCTCCCAATACTAATCCCTATCTAAAGAGAACACTTTTTAAAGTAGTCCACTATTATTTCAACCAACTCATCTTCCCATGAATGAGCTACCCACCCTCCCCTTTAGTAGAATTATGCATTTGTTAAGAAGTCTTGCACTAAGTATCTTATAAAAGACACTAGAGTTGGCATCCCCCTCTTTTGGCCATGTTATTTGTGCTTTTGAGTTGCCATCTTCTCTTCCTTTAAGCATAAGTCTCCCATCTCCATTTTATATAATCTCTTCGAAGCGTCTAATTCCTCTAACCAATTACCCCTTTTCTCCTCCCTATCCAAAGCTTCAGTGGTGTTTTCCAGCTCCTTTTTCTTCACCCCTACAACCCCAAAGCTTCTCATGGCCCAATAACTAAGCTTGGTCTTCATCTACGTTAGTTTCAACATTTATTTGTGCGCTTCTTGGTCATGAGTCTCCCTAGCTCTCCACCAATCTCCCACATTTCTCACAAAATCTCTAAGAGTGAGCCATGAATTCTCAAACCTGATGGGTGTAGGTCCCCACTTAGCCTTGCACATATCAAGAAAGATGGTTTATGCTCTGACGTTCTTTTAATGAACGTCAATTGCGTGTAATATGAAAACATGCTTGTCCATTGGTTGCTGACCAAGAATCAATCCAGCTTGCGACATAGGAGGTTTGATTGCATGTTGGACCATGTGAACTTAGTGTTGCTAAGAGGGAGACCAATAGAGTCTAGTTCGTGGATCAATTGATCGAACTCCTACATGCTCTTGGTGAGACGAGAGTTGTTCATCTTTTCCTCCACAAATCTGGTTGTGTTAAAATCCCCTACCACACACCAACTTTCATCATAAATACTAGATAACCCTGCCAGCATGTCCTAGAAAAGATCCCTTTCTGCTAGTAATGAGGGTCTGTAAACCCTTGTTAACCACCATTTTTCTCGCATTATCCCTCATTTGTATTGTTATTGAGAAAGTCTTGTGAGTTTATTGATTGACTCCACAACTCTCATGTTACAAACTACCACAATTCCACCCAAAGCCCCTGCTATAGGAAGAAAGATCCAATTTTTATGGTGACCACCCCATAGTCGGCCAATCAATCTATGGTTGACATGAAGCTTTTTCGTTTCCTACAGCACCACCATTTCTAGATTGGCTTTCGTAGGTACCCTCCTAATTAGCCCCCTTTTCTTGCTCCAACCTGCACCCCTAAATGTTCCATGATCTTCATTTTTGAACTTTCTGATTTCCCCTCTTTGCCCCCTTCCCTACCTGCTCCTTGAAACCCACTAATACTTTGTAGGATATGCTCTCATTGGATCTTACATACCCTAAGGTTCATTCTTCTGATGTGCTTCGTGATTATTTCTAAGGAAATTGAATTCTTCCCGCTCTGTCCAATCTTCTCTACTTGCATCTGTTCTTTAGCCTTCCCATTGGCCTTCATCATTTATTGATCATCTATGTTTCAGCCTTGACGTGGTGAAAACAGCACGGTATGGATGAGGATGAGCTATATGTTTCCAATGATGGTTATTTGTTGATTGAGCACAAAACTAATAATGCACTTGTCCCCGAAGTTAATGTGTCATCCTTCTCTATGTTTATATCTACTCGATTTTCTTTATTTTGAATACATTTTGAAGATGATATGATGGAAACTTTCAACTCTAACGTGTCTTCACTTCTCAATGTCTCCAACATACAAAAGAGTCCTCCTCTCTTCTTGTACTCCCATACTACACCTCCCCTACTTTTGAGCTTCCCCCCCATTTGCGCAAGGGACGAAAATTCAACTTTACCCCAAACTTCGACATTTGAAAATTAGAATTAATCCGAAGAGTTCGAAAAATTTAAAAGAATTTTTGTAAAAATTTACCAACTTAAAAAATTCAAAAAATTATTATATAAATGTTAAAATATGCACAATTTCTATTAAAAACATCGAAAACAAACTCAGGGTTTCTTTTGTTTTTTCCCATTGTACTTTTGCGCTGAGGCGCTGAACAGCTCGTCCCCTTAATATATTATGTTTCCTTTCAAAAAAAAAAAAAAAGTATACACATAATGGTTCCGAATATATATTATATATATATGTTAACATTAATAATGTTTAATGCACATTACGCATGTTAACTTACAACTATTAGAAGAAAAAAAAAATTATTGTCAAACTCTAATATAAACCCTGATTTTCATTTATCGTTCTTCTCTTAGGCTTTTAGCTTTTTTTCATTTCTCTCTCTTCTATCTCTCATCTCTTCTTCAAGGCTACAGCTCATGCTTCTTTTTCTTGGATAGCCACTTGCAAGTTATACATATCTCACCTTGAATCTTCTTCATTTATAGAGAATGATTTTTTGTATAATCTTTATAATTATATAGAAAAATCTTTATGTGCTACATAAATTTTTTCATAAAAAATGTTCTTTTTTAAGGCTTTTATACATTTTTTTCCACAAAAATCTTCAAAACTTTCATTGTAAATGAACTTCGTAGATTTTTTTCGAACATATCGACGAAATTTTGTAATTTTATAATTACAAGTGAACTTTGCTTCGATTGTCCAAATTACCTAATTAATTCGTCTAATTTTTTTTATACCATGCACTTGTGATCCACTAGTTCAAACTCTATTGAAACATCTACTATTTGTGTTGTTGTCACCCTCCCCTTCTTAAAGGCATATTATCTTGGTTCTTGCCCTTGCTCTTCTCATAGTCTTCTTCGACATCACTTTCTTGCCTTCCCTCCTTCGATTCGTAACCCTAAATAGGATAGTAACTACGTTCAACATGCTTTATAGTGCTCTTCTGTGTTTCCTCTTTTTGAGGTCACCATTCGCGTTGAAATTTTCATTATTATCCCTTAGCACCTGCCCGACTCCCTTGTTGTCTTTTTGTTTGTGCACCTAAACTTAGGACCTCTCAGTGGAGCTCGTCTCCTCGGAGTGGCCTGGGTTTTACCAGCTATTGTCTATCCCAAATACTCCCCTTCTATCCCAAAAGGAGAGCAGAGAGAGAAAGGGAGATACACGCACAGTGAGATGGAAAGAGTCGTCAAAGTCGCTCACCAAAAAAGACGTCGGAGTGTCGGAGATGATCGCCGGAGTCTCAGAGATGATTGTCGGCGTTGGTACTAGTCGTTTGACTTTGAGAGGTTTGAGAACGGAGATATTAGATTTAGGTTAAAATTAAAAAAATAATTAATTAATTAAAAGCCCTCCTATTTTTTTTAAATTTGTAGAGAAGCCCTCTTAGCGCCTAGGCGGTGGCCTAGGCGTTGAGAGGGCCTGGACGCCTAGGCGGTGCCTAGGCGAGGCCTAGACGACGCCTTGACAACACTGATTAATTACACAAAATATTTTATATTCTTTAATTTTTTAAGTTATATTTGTATATTCATTCAATTAAATTATATACATTATATTAATTAATATTATATTATTTGATTATATCGTTATATTAGATTACTTTTATGTCATTTTGTATATGGTTGTGTTATATGTGTGTGTGTCGTCCCACCCTGGTGCCAATCGACGACTGTCTCCACAACATGCCTGCCCTCCTCTACCTTTAGGCAACGTAATTTGTCTTCTTCTAGTAGCCCTTGTTTTGTTGTTCTATGACAACAATGGCTTTCTTCTCGTAACCTTTTGCTAGCATCCTCAGGATTTAGAAAATTATTATTGTATAAAATGTTTCTTCAAACATAATCGTGAGGTGTGTCTTTAAGGATCATCCTTACAACTCAGAATTTGAGTTTTGCATACTTAAGAAATGACAACTAAAATGTTTTTTCATGTACTGCCATGACACCTCCTACATGCCTCCAACCTTCACAAAGAACTCCATCTTCCATACCTCACATGCAATACCTTCCACCCCTATCCAATTGTCATAGCAACTAACGCACCTGCCTAACCCTTATATCAAGTTATCTCATGCCATTGTCTTTATCTCCAATTGAAGCGATGTAGATACCATTTTTACTTTTTCACTCCAAACTTTACACCATGACATTGCGCCGTCTTCTGTCATCAGATAGGAAACAATGTTTGCCAATTATTTCCGCCACATTTCATTGTACCTCTAACCATAATATTCTTGGTAGGCTCCTTATCATTATGATTGCCAAATCCCAATTCCAAGCACAATATATACCCCATGCTTTCTTCCCTCATTTAGTGTATATATCTCTTCCGCTTTCCACCATTATATCTTTTGCATGTGTTGCGCATGGCTCATGAGGAGCTTATCTTGGACCCTTTTCTTGATCAGTTCTTTGGTTTCAAGCTTGAGCAAGGCTTTGAGGCCTACCTTGAACGTAACCCAGCTTTTACCCTTTCAATCTTCCGGTACGATTATCGCTTTCCCATGTTCTCCTTCTATTCTTATAACGATAGAAAGGTCTGAAGCCATTCGCCATTACTTTAAAGATTACCACTGCACAATCATCTTCCTTTGTCCATTTTTTGCTTCTTCCTACCTTTTGTGTTCCATGGTGAGCAACCACTCTATTGCGTCAATCACCATCTGGATTGTGAAAGCTCGCTAGTGTGTTTCCTCCATAATCACCACTAACCCGCAAAATTGCTCATATCTTATTGTGAACGTTTCATCCCCACCATAAACGCTTGGCTCAACATTGCATTTTAATCTTAAAATGAAGA
Organism: Tinospora cordifolia; assembly: GCA_030144865.1. NCBI lineage: Eukaryota > Viridiplantae > Streptophyta > Magnoliopsida > Ranunculales > Menispermaceae > Tinospora > Tinospora cordifolia. The sequence continues at coordinate 15,710 of JAJIYU010001292.1, read as the reverse complement.
AAGCAATTCCAATTGCATATTGGTGATTAAAACAATGGGGAAAGAAAAGTTGAATTTCGGCAAATGTCTCAAGAATGGGACCAAGTATATCAAGCAAACATAGGGTATTAACCAATTTTAAATGAATTAGATAATAAATTTAACAAGAAAAAACAAAAAATCTAGATCAATGTAGTACTACTTAAACAAAAAGATCTACATAAACCAATACAGTTGGGGGCATGCAGCCTCAGTCTAAATGAATATCACAGCAACTAAGTCATTCCATGTAATTCAAACCAAAAATTAACTTCCAAAACAACTACCTGACTGTACCATCCACAGAAGCACTGGCAATATTGTTTCCTGATGCAGAAAAACGAGACCTACTAATTGGACTTGTGTGACCTAAGAATGTTTCCTGAAAACCAGACACATAAGAAAATGATTCATAATAAGATAAGATCATCAAAGGAAATTCTATTGATAGGCTGCAACATTGTTTAAACACTTTAAAAAGACATATTTACCGAAATTAATACTTAGACTTAAGAATAAGGAAAGTAATAAAGATTGGCTCATAGAATTAAACCTGAAAGTCTACTTTCACTTCAGGAAATTCTTCCTCTCTCTGCACTTCACCATTTTCTGTCGTAGTATACCCAGCAAGTTATTTGGTATGCCAAGGTTTAAATAAGTAATATTAATACAAAAGATACCATTTGTGCTCCACAATATGATTTATAAACATCCAAAAAATCTGAGTCCTTGAAATGTCAATGAAAAATACGTAGCCATATGTCTATTAATAAGTTTTAATCCATGGTAGGAGGTTAACTATCAAAGGAACTCCATACTAGATGGAAATGTCACTTAAAGATAAAAACGGGACAATGTCTCTCGTTAGTTTGTTAAAGAAGGGAAGAAGGCGATGTAAAAATTTAATAAACCAGTTTAGTAGAATTGCTTTCATTATCACACAACATTATTAAATAAAATCACAAAGTAGGATCATAGGTCACCCCAATCATGCCAACTGATACATTTGTACAACCATTCAAAACAACCCAAACCCTTATTCCCATTCAATTCTCAGTCCTTCACGGGTAATGCACCTTCTTTCCAACATGAGGCAATAGGCTTCATTCTATTAAAAAATGAAGTGATCATACTAGCTCTTTACATAGTCACATTCTCAGCCTTGGTCCATCTAGCCATTTTTCTTGCAAATTATTTTTCTCCGCCTTCAATAACAAACCTGATATTCCTCCTCCTTTTTCATCTGCATCCTCAATATAGAAAATTCATTATAGAAAACTCAAATTATTCCCAAGGTTAATGCCTTTGGATGGCTGGTGCTCACAAAAAAACTAATACCTAAGGATTTTATATGCTGAAAAAAGGAATTTTAACGCGATGCGCCCACCACATTGCTTTATAGCTTGTGCATTTCGCATGTGGAACTAAAATTCCTCAGATCAAGTTTTTCTCCATTGCAAATTCTCAATTTTCATTGGAATAGATGGGGGAGACTTTAACAATAGAAGTTTTAGAAAATCTCAAAGCATGAAGATCTCTCCAGATTTGATTTTGGCATTGGCAACTGGGAGATAAAGATACTTGGCAAGTTAAAGTTTTTCATTGCTTTTGCACATTTGGATAGAAAGAATGCAAAGGAATTTCAGAGAGAACAAAAGAAAAATTATTTCAGTTTGGTATTCTTACAAATTGCTAGCATTTAATTGATTACCAACAAGTAGAAATGGTTCCAAGGTGCCAAGGCAATATGCAGACGATTTGTCTCATCTAAACAAGATGTGGCCTAAGCAAGATACAGACAATGCCTAGGTCATAAAATATTTATTTACAGAGCCCTAAATAATAATTCATTAATTTATTTATTTATAGGTCCTTGAATAACTCATGTATTGAATTATATATACCTAATTGTGTTCTATAATGAATGTCTATCAAAAACAATTCGTATAGAAAGAATCATGTCGAAGAATCATAAATTCTTGTTAAGGATTTAAAGAGCCACATTTGATGTTATACTTATATTTAAATTTAAAAGAAATTTAAAAAAAAAAAAAAAACTTACAGCACTACAATAAATATAAAATATAAATAAACTTAGAAAATTAAAATAAGCTCATTGTCATAGTAGAAACATATGCTACCACTTGAGGTAAAGTTAGGCTAATATTTTAGATGTAAAATCAAATTGCAACAAAATAAAGACAAAGGAATCATAAGCCTCATATATTATGCCAGCCTCCTAATACTTTTAAAAAATTTCAAACAGTCTCACTGTCTACATTCAAGTTTGGTCTAGATGACGTACTTCCAAATAACCTAGGATTTGTTGTAGTCATGGCCTATGCATAACCTTGACAACACTAACAAATAGACTAATAAACAATTACAGCTCTTTTGCCTGGTATAGTAAATGTGACGATGTGAAAAAATATTCACTGTTCAAATTTCAATTTGTCTTTGGGTTGGATTTCCATGTAAGATGCCCACATGAATGACTAAAGAAATAAATAAATAAGAAACAAAAGATTTGCTACTAAAGGTATTAACACAAATGCTACACAAAAGGAAATGAGAACATGTGAAGACCACCTACTAACCTGAAGAAAATCCCTCAAGAACTATATCCCTATTGTCAAACTCTATGGTGGAAACCCTTGCTGAAGTACTTGAATCATGCATGGACTCAGCTCGAGTCAATTCTGTTGAAAGCTCAGTATTGTCATTGTCAAATTTTTGAGAATCATGTTCCTTTTGTACTGGTGGAGAACTACTCTCATTAAAGGTATTTGATGAAAGAATATTGCTTTCACACCCACCCTTTTCACATGTCCTAGTTGGGCAGCTCATAGAGTGGCTCTTATGGAGAGTACTTGCATCAGTTGTACATAAAGAAGTGCTGTGTGACAGGAAAAATCAAAATCAACACTTAATTAGGAGATCTATTACACAGTCAATTCAATGAACGCAACATAAGATATACCTCCTTAGCTGGTAGATTTGAGCCTCCTTTTCTTCTAACAAAGCCTGAAGCTGTGACAACTTAAGATTAAGTTGCTTAATGTCATTTTTAAGATGCTTGACTGTGTTCTTCTCACTGCTAATCTTCAACAAGGCAGGGACACGTGTGATGGTCAAGGACACGAATTAAGTTCAATAATAAATAATAGAACTAAATCACATTTCCAGGAAAAGCTACAGCTCATATGGATGGCAGATCAGTTGGATCACCTGCGAAGTTACTGGTTGATGATCATTTTTGCTATATGGGCTGCTGTGTGGGAGGCGAGGAACTGTTGTATTTTTAAGAATTATGATATTAATGTAATTAAAATAGCAGAGAGATCCCACATTCTGTTTGCAACTTGGGTCTCCTCTAGCAAGTTAAGTTTAGGATACTCTTTTAGTGAGTGGCTGACGCACTGGGCGTCTATTATGTTTTCAAGATAGCATGGCTCATGGGTTGTGTAGGGCCCTCTTATTCTGCAGTTGTATCTTTTTGTCAATGGACAGCTCGTCCAAATCAATATAATATGTTTATTTTCAAAAAAAACAAAAATGTAAGTACCCATGAACATTGAAAAACAAAAGAAAGAATACTTCTTTTCTATGCTATTCCAATGAAATCTATTTTTGGAAAATCTTAGAATCTTTCAAACAACTCTATGTTAAGAAAATTATATTTTAATAGTTCAAAAAAATAGAGTAGGAGAGTTCTTGCAACATTAATGTAATCCAGCATTTATTAATAAAAAAAAATCAATTTTTCATAAACAAAAATGTCCCACAGTTATTCTGTAGCAATATGTTTGAAAACTTTTAATGATTAAGAACAAGAAACCAGTAAAGTTTAGTAGGTAAAGTTAAAAACATTAAAAATAGAAAGAAAGATGAAGGAGGAAAGTAAAATCTTAAAATGATCAATCAAAAAAGTAGAATAGAAAAAGATATAGTATGAAAATAAATTCTTTAAATGGTCATTCAAAAAAGTAGAACAGAAAATTGTTGTACACACACACACACAAATACAAAAAAAAAAAAAAAAAAACACACACACACACATATATATATACATATATACATACATACATACATACATAAGAACATGCATATATATTGCTATACATTCATACATACATAAATACATATGTATATTTATATATTTGATCTAGAAGGATATGAGTCCCATTGAACATCTCACTCAGAAAATTTCTCACTGAAAGATGTACAGCATCTAACCATTCCTTCGAAAAATAAATCCGAAACTGAGGATTCAAACTTGGATTTTTAAGATATGGAATAGCTGCATGGAAAATAATATATAAAGAGAAGTAAGGTAAGAATCACTTGAGGAAGAAATAAATCTATAAAGGGCATGAAGAGAGAAGCCAACCAAACCATGGAACCCAATCCTGGCTTCTAAGCAACAAGTTGTTCCCATATGTTCCAAAAAACTCAATAACTTTGTCTTTCCTTCCCAATTGTAGAGCATGAACGATATAATAACGTAAGATTGATACCTCCAACTTTGATAGTGTCGAAAGAAATACAGTTTCAGTTGATGTAGAAAAGTACTGCTTAAGGAAACTCAGCAAACCAACTAAATTTTCTGCTTGGAATTTTGGCACGTATACCGAAAATATCAAGTCCAAGATCTTATCAACTTGAAACCCTTTACCAATATCACTTGATAACTCTGTCTCAAATGTCTGCAAAGTGTTGGTGAAGCCTCGGAAAACAAGAAACTCCCTCACCAATTCATCAGCATACTGCATGTTCTCCATCCTGTCCACTGAGCCAAAAAGACAAGAAATTCAAGCCCCACTAACAATGATAGCTAGTATGCGCTCCCCCCCTCCCCCTCCTGACATTTCCAAAATAGCAAGAAGAAAGAGATCAGAATTTAATAGCATTAATCTGATGGTCAGATTCCAGCAGCCTATTGAAGGAAAGACGCATGACAAGCAAGTATTTTCATTAAAATTACAATTTTTTAATCTTCGAAAAATTTGCTATTCTTTACATAATAGACATTCAAAGCCACGGCTTGTTTCCTATTAATTGGCAATTTTTATAATCCCTTTAGTAGGGAATGATAGCTCTACTCACTATTAGTGAACTGCTAAGTTTCATCAAACTCAAGGCCCTTTGATGAAACTCAATAACATAATACAATGCCATCCAGAAACATCAAATGGCGCTTCTCACGATTGAAGGCCAAGTTGGCCTATTCACATCTTTTCAGAACTAATGCCAAGTTGCCCAAATAATGAGAAGTCATCTATAAAAACCTCCATAATTTCCTCCATTGTAATTGCAAAAATAGTCATCATGCACCTTTAGAAAGTAGTTGGTGCATTACGAAAACCAGCATCCTTTTGCATGCATGCATACCATATGAACATGTAAAGGTAGTCTTTTCTTGACCCTCAAGAGCCATAACAATCTAGTTTTAACCTAAATACCCATATACAATATAGTAGTCATCAAAATCCTGCCAACCTATCTAACATTTAATTAATGAACAGGAGTTGGAAGTGATTCTTTATCGTGGTGGTTTTATTCAATAGTTTATGCATGATAAAATTAAAACCTGGATGAAAAAGGGCCTTTAAAATGTACAATGAAAATGAACTAAAACCAACTCACTATCGAACTTTTTAAAGACAACTTTTTTGTGTGCTGATAGTGACTTAGTGATAATTAATGTGGAAACATATAACACAGATCCAGACCAAAAAAATTTTTTCCCCCAGTAGTTCTTCTTTAATGGAATATTCTAAGTTTCGAAAAAAATTCCAAAAGGAGCAGTCAAGCAGGGCAGAAGGAAAAGTTTAAATAGATATTTTTTTAACTATTTTAATTGTTGAGTGTTATACAAAAGAAAGTAAAATAAAATAAAAAATATCCCAAAAACTCTCAGCAACCAACTGCACTAAAACCAACTTTGAAAAGTGGAGCGTTTAGATATAAGTTTCACGGCCATGAATTTATACCAAAATTTATCAGAAACGCCGTACAGTTTTGATCTCATGAATGAGAACTCGATTGCAAGTGAAAGAGGCAATTCAAAGAATAATGAAGCAGAAATAAATAAATAAAAATTTAGTTAATCCAATTACCACTCTCATGTATGATATGCTCCAAGAATTTTTCTAGAAACACAGGTATCATTTAAAGCAAGTGGCGATCTTATGCGTGAATGCATCAAAATCTTGAATTAAATGCAAAAGCATCGAAGGCCATCTTAATACTATAAAACAAGATGGTTTGCATATCAGAATTTCTTAAAGAGGCACAGTCTTATTTCAGCTTATCTCACACAACATGAATATATCTAATACAAATTATTCTCAAAAATAGGAGAAACGTGAGTTTTTTAGTTGTTCAGGGTCCGAGAACACTTACAGTTAATTGTTCAAACCCAGAAAAAGCTCAAGATTCCTGCAAAACCATAGCTGTATAAGAATTAGCAAATAGTTAAACATCTGTACATTAGCAGAGAAAGAAAAGAATTCACCACACACAAAAGCGAAAAAGAGAACCATTAAGAAATTGTAGAAACCCTAAGCCCTAAGATACCCAAAATTTGACAGTGAATTCAAAATCCACAAGGTTTTGGTATGTGATTCAAAATTTCACAATGGATTATCTTCTATTGTATGATTATTCACACAAATAATATTAAACAGGTAAATACACCTAACAGAGAGAAGCCCAATGAGGTGAGGGATCGAGAGAGAGAGAGAGAGAGAGAGAGATCGAAACACATACCGTTAGTGCCAATTTCCGGCTTAGGTCGTCGTGGTCTGCTGAGCTATTCAATAACTGACATCTGAAATCACCATTGGTTTCAGTGACTGGTACAAATGAGGAACAAAGGAAGGAACAATGAACACGAAATCAGAGTCAAGTTTGAGTTAGGCCATGCCACGCGTTTGGAACAAACCCAGATTCTCAATCGGAAATCTTGGTAGAAGAAAAATTCTAATTATATTCATCATATAATATCGTCCCCAATCATAAATTTTCTTTTCTTAAAAAATAATTAAAGTATCCATTTCCATTAAATCATAATCGAATGACTTCTACAAATTTAATTTCAATTTTATCACGTCATCTTCAATCTTGAAAATTTGAATTTTTGAATTATCAGTTTTTTCTTTTCCAAAAAAAAAAAATTATATATATATATATATATATATATATATCACTTTAAATATTCTTATATTTTGAGCGTCACCAATGGATAAGTTCATCCATGGTTTAATTTTAATATATCATCTATATCATCAACTTATTAAAGTTTTATTTATTAGACTATCTCTCACAATAGTTAAAATTTCTTAGACTGCATTGTATGAGACTCATAATCATATCAATCTATTAAATACATTAATTATAATATTTTATTTATAAAATATATTTTTTAAAATATATATTATTTACATTTAAATTAAAATATGCATAATTATTTAAATTTATATAAAAATTATATTTTTATAATTATTTATTTAAAATATTAAATATTAAATTTTTGTTTAAAAAATAAATTTATTTATTTTAAAAATATACATATTATTTATATAAAAAAAAGTATTTATAAAATTAATTAAAATATCGAGACACTCCCCTCATTATGCCCTCTTTGAAGCGTTGGCTCCCTATTTGTAAAAAAATCCTGAGGCCACAGATCTGAACGATCTTACAAAGAAAACTTGTAGCTTGGATCTCTAGGTGGAGGCTTTTAGTGGAAAAGCTATCAAAGGGTCCTTTCACTGGAGAACCTTGCAAAGAATCTGTCAGAGAATGCTTTCGATAAAGAACCTTGTAGAGAATTTGTTAGACTTATTTTATGGTCCTATGCCTGTCTAGCAGCAAGGCATGGCATGCATATCATTCAAAGAGAATTATTAGCTAGGATCATCTTCAGAGGACGATGTTGATGATGAGGGAGTTGGTGTGATAGCTAGCAGAGTTTCATATGAGTGATATACTCTTTCATGGTACTCGGGATTGGACAACATAAATTAATGGAGTAATTGTGTCAATTCTTGGTGAAGATGATTGTGATAAGGATCAAGTCTAGCATGTCCAAGCACAAAGTGTGGATTTCTTCAGAGTTTAAGAGAGATTGTATTAAACTGACAACTATCAATTTGATACCATTCAGGCATTGCCACTTCTAGGCACCATGGGACAATTCTTGGATGAATGTATCTTCCTTGAATGTTGGTGATTCTTTCATAATATTGATCCAAGGTTTTATGAATAATTGGAGCTGATTGATACCTTAAGAAAAGGGGAGATGACCCGAGAATCTAATAACAAAATGTCTAAGCAGTATGGGTGAGAGGGTCATCAGGATCCCATGTGGATTGAGAGACATCTCTACTAGTAAGTGGGGCAAAGAAGAAGACCGTAACAAAACGATGATGCATCTAGTATAGTGTTTCAGTCCAGTTATCATGAGTGTCAAACTTCATTAAAAAGTCATAGAATCTCATTTGATCTGGGTCTATAAACCTTTGTCGTCTAATTAGGATTTGAAACAAATAATTTAGGAGGCAATATGGTTCTTTGGAAAAGTAATAAAATCTCATCATTCTAAATGGCCATAAGAAATAATGAGTGGGATGTAGAATATGTCTAAAGAACATGCCATGTCTTCTGGTTACTATTTTCAACAGGAGTTCAATTTTTGGTTGAGAGGGAATATGCCAAAAGATATTTCTATAATGTTGACCGGGAAACTAGAGATGATTTGGAGGGGATTCGTTGAAGAGGCTTCAAGGGAAGTAGGGCCTAGATTTGTTATTGCTCCAAGAAACAATGGAGGGGGCTTAACAATCTAGACTTGACCGTGGGTGGTTTCAACAATTGTGAGAGCAGGTCAGCAAGGGCATTGGACTTCTTGGAGATGTGTTTGACAAAAAAAGTCAAACTGAGAAAATTAGTTAGCCTAGCGAATTAGTTGTGGATGAAGAAGCATTTTATTTTTGCATTAAGCATTTTGGGAAATGATAAAATATCCATTTCTATTTGGAAATGATAGTCGATAAGATGAAATTGAAATATTTCAATGGTTCGCTTGACCACTAGAATTTTCTTGAAAGTGGAGTGATAATGTTGCTCAGAGGAATTTAATTTGCCACTTTTGAATCCACAAATCATTCAGCCCTGAGTGTTTTCTTCTAAGAGTACTGCTCCCCAAAATTCATCACCAGCATCAATTTGGAGGATTCTTTGATTGGGAGGAACTGAGACTAATGCTTAAGATATTTTATGGTTTTTGTTTGTGTTCCAGGAGTACTGCTCCTCAAATTCATCACTAGCATTAGTTTGGAGGATTCTTTGACCTTTGCCAGGAATCTGAAAGACCGAGAGGAACTGAGATTGATGCTTAAGATATTTTATAGCTGTTGTTTATCTTTCAGACCATGGGGGATGGTTCTTCTTTAGGAGTTGAAATAGGACAACCATGTATTTGGCAAGATGTTTCACAAATAAGTCGATACAGTTAACCAAACCCAAGAATTGCTTGATTGTGGGTAGGGGTGGCAATTTGTGTCATCGTGTCATAAACGAGTCGTATCATAAATGGGTCGTGTTTAACTGTGTTCATAATCGTGTACCTATATATAACCTATTTAACTTTTTACAATCAAATTTTAAAATAATTTTTATAAATAATATTAATAAAAATTTTAAAAATAAATTAAAATTTTAAAAAATATATATATTTAAAATAATAATAAAAATTATATTATCAATAGATTAATAAATGAACTAATTCTAAATTAACTTATTTATAATTTGTCTCTTAATTTATCCATAATCGTGTTAAACGTGATATTTTCAGATTTTTCGTTTTAACCCAAACTCGTTAACTTCGTGTCGTATTCATGTTGGGTTATCGTGTCGTTCACAAATTGTCACCCCTAATTGTGGGTTAATTTGGCAAAACATCAAGGAAGTTTTGGAGCTTAGTTGACACTTGAGGTTGAAGTTGGATCTTGGATTGGTTTAGTCTCATGCCTAGAAACTCAATTTATTGTTGGGAGATAATCATTTTCTTGGTAGAAAACATAATGTTTGCGTCTTTGCAAATATGATAAAAGTCTTAAAGGAGCTATAAATGAGATTGTTCATTAACAGAGAAGAGTAGGATATCAGCAATGTAAAGAAGACGATGTTATTGAAGAGGCTAAAAGATTATATTCATAGCTTTCTAAAATAGTGATGGCGCAGTGTTTAACCCGAACGGCATGACATTCTAGTGATAATGACGATCAAGCGATCATTGAGATGAATACCGAGCCACCAAAATCCAGATTTGCAATTAAACTTGAAATAAAATGGGCCTTGGTGAGAGATTGGAATAGTACTTTTGACCTTGGTAGCAGAAACTTATCATCCTATAGAAAAGAATTAAGAAGGTAATAATTAATTACTAATCTCAGTTTACCTTGAACTTGCTTTGAATTTTTATTGACATAGAAGGTTTCACATGCCCACGCGGATGTTGTGGGGGAAATAAGCCCTTCTGCAAGGAGCTGGTTTGTCTCTTGGATCGCCAATTCCAACTAAGAGGGAGGCATTCCATGTTACGTTGCCTTTGTAGGGTTAACATCTTCATTTAGGTTGAAAGGTAGCTTGATGAAGTTTGTGTTGAACCACAAAAGATGATTGCAATTTTGGGCAAATTTGGTGTGGCTTTTTGCACAATAATTGGCCTTAAGTTTTTCTTCGAAGGCCAAAAAGGGTAGTGTGAGAGAGAAAGCTTTTGAAATGTCTTCAGCCAGGATTTAAACAAAGGTTGAGTTAAACTTAAGGCCTTGGGGAGTCTAGACAAGAGATTTAACTTGTTAGAAAATATCATATCTAATGACGAAGTCTTTTGATAATGATGGTGTCCCTATACTTCGATGTTTGACTAACATCATCTGGTGGAGTTTTATTTTTAATGGTTTATTGATATGGGTAACTTCAAGAGAGGAAACGCCAGCAGTATTGAATGATCTTTTAAACGAGACCCAACAAGTATTAGGCAGTAAGGATGGATGCATGAGTGTAGCAGAGGCTCTTACACCAAATAATGCGAGAAGCTTTAAGGTGACAACATATGGGGAGGTCAAAACTTGTACATATGCATGCGACAGTGTGTGGATATGATTGATAAACAGAGTCAGGGAACCTTGTAGAGGAAGGATTGGTCCAACAAATTCCTCTATAGATACTGCAAGTAGGGATTCTAGATCTTACTCACTTGTCACAGAGAACACAAACTCAACATCGAAATAATCAGTATCTATCAAATATGTGATTTTTTCTAGTAAAGCAACCTTGGTTTTTCTTTTAGGACATTCTTTTGCAAAATGTCCTTTCTTTCAGCACAAAAAACACCGAGTTCCCAATTTCTTACCACTGGTTTTCTTCTTGAGAATGAATCTCCATCTTTTGAAGATGGTCGCCGAGAGCGTCTTCATGCTTGGAGAAATGTGTCTCACAGTTTTGAAGTTCTTGTGCCTGATTTACCATTCTACAGGAAGCACAAAGATTGGTTTTGCACTTAGTAAAAAGAGTTCGATCTTGGCAGGCCTTCTTAATTGTCTTCCCATGTTTCAGGACATCATTCATAAAAGAGAGTTGTCCACAAAGATAAGTTTGGGCATGTTGGATAAACATGTAGAGTTCTCCTATCGTACATTATTCAACCTTTTTGTTGGAAGATCTCATATGTTGAGAGGCCCTTTCCATGAGGGGTGTAGCGAATGACATTAGGAACACATTTTTGAGTTTTTTATCATCAAAACCATTAATTGTGAAAAAGAGCTTTGTCGTCTTTGTATAATGGGAATTAAGATCGTTGGGCTCACAAGAACATCAACGCATTTCAAGATAACATTTTTTGGTTGTTTCAATGTGTGATTCAACCGAGCTAAGAAAAGCTATATAGACATTTCCAATGAAGAAGTTTAGTGTTCCTTGGAGTTGCTGTTTGGTAGTATTCTCCTAGGTATTTCCACCAACGATGGAGGTTATCCGAAAATCTTGCTACAGTCTTTTCAATTACTGATCTATTAGTGGCTCGTGGTTTAATTCTTTCAGCAAAAGACCATGTAAATGGATAATTGAAAAAGGTTTGCCACTCTTCATAGGGAAGATGATCCAAATTAAATGTTGAGAAAAGTCTCCCATTTTGGGAGACCCTTGGCAGTTTTGGAAGATCGTATGGTTCAAGATTAGTTGTTTGGTAAGTGCTAGATCATATTCTTCCATGTGTGGTGATTCGGGATTTGGATTCGTCATGTGTAGCCCATGAGAAGGCAAGGAAGATGAGCTTGAAGCGAAGATGGCAAAACTATCCTCCTCAGAGATGACTTTTCTGCTTTGTCATCCTCATGTGCATTAGCCATATGGAAGCCTTGTGTAGGAGAAGAAGGTGTCATAAGGGATTTCAACAGACCAACTAATGTGTTTTCAGAGATATCAAGAAGGTTGGCTCTAGAGGAGGCTGAAATGTCAGGAATATATTTAGGAATAGTCATGATAACATCTTTCTTTTTGAGGATGAACCATGAGGATCCCTAGAATTTATTTCGGACAGCATTAGCTGAGATAATTTGGGAGGTTCTTGTTCTTTGTCCTCTTTTCGCTAGTCTGGTCTAGAATATTCAAGTTGGTAAGAAGGAAGAAAAGGAGGGGCAAATGGAGATGTGGTTGGTAATGGAATAGTCACAATGCAAGGTTGATTAAGCGAATGTGAATTTGAAGAAGAGGCAAAGAAAGGTGCCATTTCGGATAAAGATGCCAATTGAGTTTCTAATGACTTTTTTTCTTTTATCGTAGGACCAATTTGGATGGTGAGCTGTGATAGTTCAGAGATCTTGTGACCTAGATTGTACATTTCTTGGTTTAGTTGTTCTAATCAGTCCTATAGTGAAGTGAGGAGTATGGAATCTAGTGTTGTCTACTCCTAAATTTGCAAGGCCTTTTGTTGTTGGGCATGAGAAACTTGCTGCAATATCTCATTCTAGTATAAGGCTTTTTGAGATTGCCAATTTAGGACGGCTTCTATATCTAAGAGATTTGGAAATTTTGGTTCTTTAGGAGTCATAATCTTCTATGGCTTAATTGGATATTGTAGAGCTACTCCAGTTGTTGGATCTTCACGTGTTTCATATGGAGGAGGTGAAGGATGATCAAAAATAGTATAACACTCAACAACTTGTTGAGGTTTCTCTAGAAGAACATAATAACAAAATTTTTCTGCATTTGAAGAGATATAGCCGACTGAGGGATCACCATTCTCACATCATTGTTGCAGCAGGGATTGGGATGATTTTCACCTTCTTTCTTTTTTAATATCAAATGCGACGTCATACTAGTCATCAAGGCATTTTGAGTAATCACAAACATCTGTTCTTCAACCATTCGTCTTGCTTCATAATTTGTGGAGGAGATTGTTGGTTGGAAACAAATTTCTTCAACCAATGACACCAAGGGATCCATCATAGAAGGGACTGAGGAAATAGATGGTCTTGACGATTGGTTGCGGTAGATTGGGGAGTTAGGGAAAATGATTTCCACCTGACCATCTGTTTTTTTTTAGTGTACTGCATGGGCTGCTTTGTGAATCTTATTAACCATCCGTCTTGATTTGTAATTTGTTAGCCATTTTTTAGGAAAAGGGATTTAAGCTAGTGATTGAAAAGTTGTTTTGGGATGAAAGAGTGTGTAACCGCCCCAGTTGCATCAATGTCAATGAGCTAATCATCTAAAAAAGAATGAGATTGTGGCACATAAATAGCATGATATATTCTAGACCCTGTAAGCAATTAGATAATGAATAGTGGTTGCAAGCGCAGGCAAATTTAGGGGGCACCAGCAAGTTGAACATGAATGCAGAGTGTGTTAAGACCATGAGGGTCCTTAAGAGAGACATTAAAATTCAGATAAAACGTGACAAAAACAATGCCTGAATTTAATGTAGTTTGCATTGTGCCGTGACAACATCTCGATAGTAGAGCATTCTGGCATCCAATAAAGTTATTTGCGAGATAGCTTCCGTGGACTTTCTTCCGTGAAAAGTTATTAAAATTTTTATAGCCCTAAAATGAAGGTGGGAGTATCCTACCTATTTCCAAGGTTGGAGACAAGAAGAAGGAAGATTAGGAGGGAAAAAATGTTCAAATTCATCAATAGGGACAAAATGTTCTGAAAAAATTAGGAACCTAGACATACTCTTTGATAGGGCTTGAAGGGTAAGTGTTTTTGAACAACTTCTTAATTTTTCGAGTAAAAGTGACTAAAGAAATATTATAAACATTGTAAGGGACTATAGGTGAGAAGTTGGTAGTCGGAATAACACCCTTTTCATCAGGTACGTATTCTATCTCATAAAGGCCATCAACCTTTGCTCTTTGACAAGCACTAAAAACATTTTGGTTATCTTGGGATGTAGAAGATGCAAAAGATGTAGTTTTCAAAGGTACTTTGTGTTGTGGCACGCCTAAGACGCCCTTCTAGCTAAAATGGCTAAAAACACACTATTGACCTTAAACTTTGCTCTGTCTTAAGAAGTTTACAGATCCAAGCTAATTGCTATTGAATAAGTTTTCTATAGGCTTACTTGGAGTTTTTTGATATGCTAGATCCAACTATGTGGCACGCATAGAGCATACTAATCACCAAATATCATGTTGTATACTAATCAAGGCCACTAGTGTGGGAGGACACTAGTTAATGAGTTGGGTGAACTTGAGGGAGAAGAAATTTATGTATTAATCCGAGTGTTCTAGAAAGACGAGATGGTAACAACATAATTTTGATGGAAATATGTGCTATAACAATGACAAAATACCCAAAAATAGTTTAGACAAGAACAATTTATTTCATGACCACTACAAGGAAACATGAGATACACAGGAACATATAACCGCAAAAAAAAAAAAAAAAAAAAATCAACATATAACCACAAAAAAATTATTTCAACCCATGAACACTAAAATAAATGTATATTAAGAATAAATGGGTAAAAGATGTAATATATAAAATCTTAATTAAGAAAATTACCAATTTGACTTAAATAATTTATCTTTTTATTTTTTTTTTCAAATAACAAAAGAGAGGATAAAAATAGAATAAGTGAAAAAGTGGTCAAATGGTTAAAAAAAACAAAAAGAAAATCTATTATATTAATATAGGGGAATGACTGTAATACCTCGAAAAAAAATTTGTACAAAAATTTAATAAATAAAATTTTGTGGCCATTTTGGTACAATTTAATGTGTATTTCAATATAAAAAAGTAGCCCAAATAGAAGTAGAAAAAAAGGGTTTTGCTACATTACCGTAGTAGTGATTTCACTATTGCGGTAACAAGATAAAACTTCCGAAAAAGTAAGAAAGTCATGTAGAAAAAGAAGGCCGAGTGACTACCGCAATAATGGTAGTGCATTACTGTAACACCCCGCCTCCCAAGTCCCATCTTCCACATCATCTGACGGTTCAATTCTCTTTGATTAAAATCTTGGGAAGCCTGGGAGACGGGCCCGTGCTACATTTTCTTCTTTTTAGACCCCAAATGCAATAGGGTTCTTGTGTACATTAGTCTATGTACCAAATGACATCATGGTAAATAAAATTCTTCATTTATTCATTCGACAATTCCGAGTATAATAATTCATTACA